>ONZH01005016.1:0-72576 GCA_900303285.1 Rhinella marina
GCAGTGAGGAACTAAGCCTATCCATGGTTGTACATTCACTGCAGGGGAAATATGGATCCTTGTGCTAATTCCCCATCGTTTTGTTGCAGTTCCTCTAGTGAGGAGAATTCTGCACGGGGTCTTTCCAACCCGTAACAGAGGGATTTAGGCATGGGCTACACATCGACACTGGTCACGCAACACCTGTCGCAGCCAGGATTGCAGAGCAGTGATGGTCTCATAGAAATGAACGGGATCGCTGCAGCAGTCCCAAGAAATCCAACCGTGTTGGATTTCATGCGACTGCCGCAGTGATCCCATGCATTTCTATGGGATCAATTCTACTCAGCGATCCTGCAGCGACAGGTGTTGCATGACCAGTGTCGCCGTGTAGCCCTTGCCTTAGACAAACCAGGGCTGGGCCTCCTTTCTCCAAGGGCCTCATTGCAACCACAAGGTCTGTCTATGGTATATGCATCCTTGGGCCTGAAGCAATTCTAAGGGTGGGTTCACATCACGTGTTTCTCATCCTTTTAACATATACAAAAATGTATATGTTAAAAACGGATGCCTCAGACTGATGTCATACAGTGGCATCCATTCACCATAGAGTTCCATTGTAAAAAGAAAAAAAAAGAAAAAAATTATATATACTTTTTTTACCATTGTACAAAAAAAGTACACCTTTTTTTACCAGACTGTGCAGGATACAAGAACGTGGTGTGCTGCGTTTTTGTATCGTGTTTTTTTGTGCAATGTATATGTCAAACGGAGGCATAAAACGTTCTGTGAACCTACCCTAAGGAGGCATTTTATTGTCATGTAGAAAAACATCATATGCTAAAACCTGTCATCATTAAAATAGCGTTTTCTTGACATCCCAAAAGCTCGTTCCCATGGCAGATGTAGCCAAAGGAGGCATCTAAGCATGGCAGGTAATAATATTACAAGGGGCACGCTATAAAAGACCGTTCATGAATTTCACCAGACAACAATGTCACTTTGGGGCTGGTAATTCCCTGAGCAATTTTTTCTTCATAATATCTGAGAGCATACACATCTTTCTGAACCACAAATGGTTAATGTTCGCATGTATCCGACAGATTATTAACCTGATGTTGTCTGACAGCTCCCAATCTTTAAAGGTGACCCAACATCCCTGTATACATGATAAATTAGGTGCCTCTCGTCACCTGCTTCGAAATTACAGATCATCCTTCTTACCCTGATAGCGGCCATTAGACACAAAGCCATGTTTCTTCTCCCTTGGATGCGTCTGTCCGTAGAAAGTCACAAGATGCTTGGGCATCAGTGATGAGACTGTGAAATGTAATGCACTGAGATGTGCATATAATGGTTGTATCATATGGTTGTATGCATACCTGTACATACTGTACATCACTCTTGTTTCTTTAAAGGGATTATCCCATGATTAATGTAAAAAATGAAAATCAGACATCATATAGTACATGACAACCTCTTTCTAACAAAACTAGAAACAGCCCTGTACCTCACATGGATCCAGAGATCTTTCCATTCATTGCTCTGCTAGGTTTATACCAAGCTGGCAGATCAAGGGGAGTGTCTTTTCTGCTGCAGCTCAGGGGGCGTGTCTCAGCTCTCCCTATCACAGCTCAGGGGGCGTGTCTCAGCTCTCCCTATTTGTTGGAATACCAAAATAATTCTTGCAACAATTTTTATGGGACATCGTGAAATGTTTTCAAATGTTTTTTTAGAGTTTTTTTCTTTTTATTAGTTTTATTTGGGGAAAACTGGAAAAAAAATGTAAAAAGTTATTTTTTTTTCCGATTACTGACACCACAATGAATTATTATTAAAATGGGTTCCCTAGTTTGTGTTGCTCACTTTTATGCATGATATGTATAGTTTTGTGTGAACAGGGGCGGCTATGACAGTTTTGGTAGGCATGGGCATTTCTGTGTTTTTTTAATTTGTCCTTATATTTGTATTTTATTATAATATAATATTACAGGGGCAAATAGTCCCCTTTAGTGGCACTGCACACAGGCAGAGCTGATTGGGGTCTTTTAAGTGGCGCTTGGTTGTTATCAGGCTAAAGCTGCTTTCCAGAAGTAAAATATTGATGACCTAGGATAGGTCCTCAATATCTGATCATTCGGGGTCCGATTTATGGCACCCGCACCAATCAGCTATTTGAAGAGGCCAATGGTGTCCCCTTCATTGGTCACATGGCCTATGCGCAACTCAGTCCTGTTCGAGTGAATGGGACTGAGCTACAATATCAATGGACGGCGCTGTGCTTGGTAAGCTGTGAGGAGTCTGCAGTGCTCAACAGATCTCCAGTGAGCACAGCTGATCGAGCTGGGGGTTCAAGGAGTCAGATGCTCAGACCTCTGCCGATCTGATATTGATGACTTGAGGATAGGCCATTGATATGAAAATTCCAGAGAAACCCATTAAATCCATTAAAAAGCACAACTTGTTCTGGGAAAAAAAGGAAAAAATGTTGATAAAACATTGTTACTAAAATCATCTTGGTCCTTGAGGCGTTAATGTGTAAAAAATAGTAAAAAAAGAGCAAACAGATTCAAACTAATACATTTTTAATCAAAAGAATTGAATTGTATTGGCTACCATTGTGTTAGGGGTTGGGGCTCAAACTTTGGTTAGGGTTAATGGGTAGTTTCACACAACTTTTTTTGTTCAAAAGTTTTTGACTGTATTTTTGGGAGCAAAAATGTAGTTACCATATGCTACCCTGTTGGCCAAATGATAAAAGAACTACAAATACTGCATTTTCTGTGGTAGTGGCGCTTTAAGACAAATGCCTGGTGTTCTTTTGTCCCTTTTTGTTTTTGTCAAATCACATCATGCTCGGGCTTTGATGTTTTTTTCAAACTTTTCCCCATAGACTTCTCTGTAGGAAACAATATAATTGAAAGCCAAAAAAAACCTGTAAAAAAAGTTGATAAATTTCACTGTAGTTTTACTAGCAAAAAATGCCAAGAAATAAAAATGCAACACAGGAAGGGTTAGGAACTTCTAGAGCTCCCTTCTTTATTCCGCCCATCAGTCTATACAAACCATCCAAACGTCAGAGAAAACTTAAAGCATGCAGTCGGAATTTATTATGGCCTTTGTGCCAGAAAACTGTCACTTTTGCGCAACCATCATTTGTGCAACATTTGGTGAATTTTTGGATTTTCATGCTGCTCATGTGACTTTTTAAAGAAGTAGGTGGGTCTTAATGGGAGGGGTGATGACCTCCTGTGACACGACAGATTTACTATTACATATTTACTGATATATACAATTTATGGCAGGAAGTGGTGTAAATTATAGCAGTGTGCAGACAGGGAAAGATGCAACAAACCTATTGAGAGCCCTGTGTCTCAATACATTTGGTGCATCTTACACCAGCACATCACCAGTTTTAATGAGGTTATCCAAATGTGAGTTATGAGTGAGTATTGGAAAAATGTGTGAAAAAAAAGGAAAAATCCCAACACCAATGATCCTTTCCTCACTGTTTCTGGAGGGAATGATATCCTGTCTGTGGTCACATTGACTGCAACAGTCATTCCTTGGATCAATCACATTTTCCTGGCAATCACTAATTTTTTTGGGCAAGTATCCAACCGGTATTCCAACAATACCCATCTGGGATGCTAGGATCATTTACTCTGTTCCCTGTCCTTTTGTCTATCCCTTATAGACTGTAAGCTCCTGCGCCCAGAGCTGAGAACAAATCTATATTGTAAACTATCCTTTTTTAAAAATGTTTACAAATTTGTGTTACCCCAATACAGAGCTACATAAAGTGCTAATAATTCGGCATCTGCCCAGAGAAACAGTGTCAAAAAGTGTCAACGTGGGGTTAGGGCTCATGCACTCCAACATGCCGCCCGTGTGTGTTCTGCAATTCTGCAATGCGGCCCATTATAGAAATGCCTATTCTTGTGTTCATTTTTTTTTTTGCTGGGCCGGGGAACAGAGCAACATATGCGGACAGTACACGGATTGCTGTCTGCATTTTTTTTCGGCCCCATTGAAGTGAATGGGTCCGCATGCGAGCCGCAAAAAATGGGACTCATTTGTGGAACCAAACAACATTCGTGTGCATGAGCCCTTAGAGTAGAAAAAAGTGGGACAGTAATTCAGTAATCAAAAAAGCAGCATGGAATAGTCTGATCTGTGTCCCATCACGTTTCTATGTATTCATTTTCTATCTGTATTACATAGAACAGCGTGCAGACACATGACTGTCGGGGGCGATGGGACAAGGGAATGTGGTGGCTAGCGGTATGACTTGACTACTTGACTGCGGCTTATAGGTGAGGGATTGCCTTTGGCTGTTCAGACTCAATTAGTGCAGCTTGCGTGGCTGGATTTTTTTCTCCCCCCCCCCTTTTTAAGACTCCTGTTCTCTCTCTGTTTTCTTCCTTAATTGGAACCCAGAGAGACCAGCCAAAATCGCATTAACGCAGGGCCCCGCCAGAGAGAGCCATCCATCTTTTTTTATTACAGCGTAATGGGGCTGCTCGGGAGCCTCCATTCGATTTGTCACCGGCCTCGTTCGCTGATAACGGGCATTTGTCATCACTTTCTCTCCGTGTTAATGTCATCATCTCGAGCTGACAGCTGGCCCCGTCGAGGGAACACTGGCGACAGAGCACATCCGTCAACATAATATTTCCGTGACTGTGGGGACTGCTGCTGCAATGAACACACATTAAAGCACTTATGAAAAAAAAAAAAAAAGAATGTCTTGTCATTAATTAAAATGTTAGTGTGTGCCATACCGGTGCTTGTATATGTTCATGGAGGCTTGTGTGGCACATGCATAGATTCTGCTCAGTTAACAGAGAGCATGAGTGATTCGGTGTTAACCAGCGCACACTGATCTGCATACTCCTCTTCTAAATCCTCGGAGAACGTAACTATATCAGGAATATAAAAATCTGTATAAAACCTATTTACATCTACTATGCGCCTCTAGGAAGTGTCATAGGATGATAGATTCCTGACAAATATGTCTACACCTACCTAGCGTGCCAGAAAAGCATGCCAGCTTTTCAAGTGGGGCCAGCAGAATTCATTTTCTTTTAGAATGAAGTGTGATGGAACAAATTAATATGGATCAATGGTCAATGTCACATGACAGCCACTACTAGGGGTCTCATCCTCAAAGGAACCCCGTAGGACCTATTGCCCAGTGTGCCATTATGTAAGGCCTTGTTCACATGCCAGTTATTTGATCAGTGATTTTCATCAGCGATTGTGAGCCCAAACCAGGAGTGGAGGCTACACAGAGATAAAGTATAATGGAAAGATCTGCAACTGTTCTGTGTTTTGGCTCTCAATAACTGATGGAAACTGACATGTGAGCAAGGACTAAAAATGGCCCTGCATTTAGTGGGGCAGATTT
This sequence comes from Rhinella marina, assembly GCA_900303285.1. NCBI lineage: Eukaryota > Metazoa > Chordata > Amphibia > Anura > Bufonidae > Rhinella > Rhinella marina. Next base: position 5,390 of record ONZH01005016.1, read on the forward strand.
ACTAATAATGCCATAGGCAAGTAGCCAACAGGCAACATGTTTACTATGATTCTTGGTTGGAGGAATGTAGGGTTATGTGATTTGTTGGATAGGAATTAAAAATGGGGAGATGGACTAAGTAAAAGGGACTAGAATTTGATCAAAATTGCCTCCGCCTAAAAAATAAAAATAATTACATAGCGTTTTCCAGTTCATTATGTGTTCATTCACATTCCCTAGATAGTTTTCAAAGTTAGGAAAGGTGAGTGGTCAAGAGGAGTTGTAAAATAGGTCAAAATTGCCAGGAAATGTAGTTTTAGAAACTATGGTGTAGATTTATCAAACTGGTGTAACGTAGAACTGGCTTAGTTGCCTATAGCAACCAATCAGATTCCACCTTTCATTTTTCACAGCTCCTTTGGAAAATGAAAGGTGGAATCTGATTGGTTGCTATGGGCAACTAAGTCAGTTCTACTTTACACCAATTTGATAAATGACTCCATATATTTTTGCAGACCACAAGGATCATTTTATCAGCGACGTAGAATACCTGTTAAGGGCTAATGCACACGACCCGCATACGCCAGGTCCGCAATACACGGGTACTGGCCGTGTGCACCCCGCATCACAGATCATGGACCCATTCACTTCAATGGGTCCACAATCACGGAGATGCGGAGTGGAGGCACGGATCGGAACACCACAGAAGCACTACAGTGTGCTTCCGTGGTGTTTCTGGCCGTGCCTCCGCACCAAAAAAAAGTAGCGCATGCACTACTTTTTTGCAGTGCAGATCGTCGGATGCTGATTACAGACCCCATTCAAATGAATGGGTCCGCAATCCGAATGCAATGGCCCCGCTGTCAGTGCCCGTGCGATGTGGACCGCAAATTGCAATCCACGGCATGGGCACTGAACGCACACGTTCGTGTGCATGAGCCCTAAGAATCATAATGCTATCCATAGCTGCACTATACATTTCTCAGTGTTTTCCTTCTGTAATGATACACAATGGCAGATAAGGAAGGTTAGCAGAACCGAAGTTCATAACTGTGGAATAGCATAGTTGAGTTCATTGGTGTAGAACAGCAAAGTTCAGTTCATTACTGTGGAATAGGATAGTTCACTGAGGCTGGTTAAGAGGACACAGGCAGGAACTTAGACACATGAGACCAGGGAACAAAACCAGACTTGAAACTTGGTGGCTAAAGGTGGAATCCACAAGGATACAGAGCTAGACAGAATGGGACTGGCACCAGGAGAAATATCATGGACTACGCTTTAATCCTCAAGTCATGACTGCCATATCAAACAGGGCTTTATTAGCAGAGTTAATTAGAAGCAGCCAATAGGAGAGCAAAATGTGATATGGCAAGTAAGTCCAGTCCATGGACACGGGTAACCCTTGCTTTGGTGAAGAAGCAGGGTGTAGTTGATACGTTCAGGCACAACACAGAGGCTTAGCAGAGCTGAAATGCAGCCTGAATAGCAAAGTTGAATTTTTAGAGTAGGCCCAAACAAGTCATACAGTCAGCAGGGGGAGGTGAGTAGCTGTGCAGTTCGTGACAAGGGCCTGTTGCAACTGCTATTTGTAGGCTACACCTTTCTCTCTTTCTTCTTACTTTCTTCCTTCTAGTTCTGCCTATGAACAAAAGGATTATAAAAGTGATTGCACCAAGTCTCCATGACACTGATTTGGAGGTAGCATGGAGACTTGTTAAAAGGTCCAAAAAATGTAGATAAGACAGCACTCCTAGAATATTGCCATGCAATGAAGCCGTTCAGCAGCGGTGCCAGCAGCGTTGGGCCCCAGCCCATCGGGCCCCCAGGTAGCAAGTGTAGAAAGGATACTGCAGCACTCCAGTGTCTTCAGAAGCAATCCAAAGCAATCCAAACCCTCCGGGACGACCCATCGTCTCGGGGATTGATTCGGTCTTTGCACATGCAGCCATTTTTCTGGACAAGATCCTTAGACCTTTTGCTATAGGTGCTAGCTCATTTGTACGGGATACCACGGACTTTCTTACCAAACTGGACAAAATTGATTTTGTCGAAGGTGACTTACTTGTATCATTCGATGTTATTAGTTTGTACACTAGTATTGATCATGAACTAGGTCTGGAGGCGGTCAAATGGGCATTACGAGAATCAGATTTTACAGATAGTGTACGTTGCTTTCTCCTGGATCTTCTTGAAATTTTACTAACTTGCAACTATTTCCAGTTCGAGGATACATTTTACGTACAACGACGGGGCACTGCAATGGGGTCTAATGTGGCCCCTACGTATGCCAACATTTACATGACCTGTTTTGAGGAGCTTCATGTATATCCATCCACCCCCTTCCAGTCAGAAAGGGGGTGGATGAGATATATTGATGACATTTTTTTCATTTGGAAGGGATCTCCTAACCTTCTACAGACCTTTCAGTCTTATCTAAATGACATACACCGGGATCTAAAATTTACAATAGTATCCTCTGACCAATCACTACAGTTCCTTGATGTTCTTATTTACATTGAAAGGGGACACCTGATGACGGATTTATATGTGAAATCTATGGACAGAAACAACATGTTACGCTTCGATAGTGCACATCCAAAGAAAACACTGGAATCACTCCCCTTTAGCCAACTTCTAAGGGTAAGACGAATAGTGTCCAATGAGAGTTTGGTTGATGACAGGCTACAGAACATGGGACAGAAATTCATGGAGAGACGTTACCCCAAAAGTCTTGTCGACAGACACAAGTTGAGGGTCAAACAACTAAACAGGAGGGAAATTTTGACTCTGGTCAAAAAACATGAACAAAAGAGTAGGATCCCTTTTATTTCTACATATACGGACAAAAGTGGACAAATTGCAAACATTTTGAAACACAATTGGCATATTTTGTCACAATCTTTCCCTAATATAATTGAATTTCAGGCACCTCCACTCATGTCTTATAAGAGATCACGCAACTTAGGCGACAGACTTGTACGAGCGGATATCATGCAGCCTAACAGGTCACGTACAAATAGAAAGGGTTGCTTCCCATGTTTAGGCTGCTGTAATTGCAATAGCATGTTAAAAGGCCCAACTTTTACCCACCCACGGACAGGGAAACATTACCATATTAAAGATTTTTTTACTTGTAACTCTGAATTTGTTATCTACTTGCTACAATGCCCCTGTGGACTACTCTATGTTGGAGAGACTACACAAGCCTGCAAGAACCGGCTTAACCAACACAAGTATTCCATTCGCAAACTCCTCAATAAACAACAAGATGGGACGACTTCACAGGAATTGGAAAAACCGGTACCAGAGCATTTTTTGAGATTACATCATAATGTGTCACAGTTAAGGTTTCGTATTATAGACGGTATTCCCCCGTTAAGAAGGGGAGGGGACAGGGAGCGGCTTCTTAAAAGACTTGAGCTCAAATGGATTTTTGAACTAGATACCATGGAACCGAAGGGGCTCAATCGAGAATTTAAAGTTGGCTCCTTATTCTAAATGAACAGATTGTATTTAAATGAATCCTTGTTTCCCTGAAGATATGGGATATTCTCTCTTTGGCGTACCTGTAACGTTAAGTTAGTACCCGACTTAGTCGAGATTTTATTTATATGGAGATGGTATTATTATGTTGCACATTATCACATTATTAATTTTCTTCTTTCCTTTTCCAGTGGGATCCAACTTCCTTATACAATATGAAACTAAAGTTGACAGCCATGTTTGCCCGACGCACGATGGACACTGGGTACCAACGGAGTTTTTTACCTACTACAAGCCATTGGACTTAGGTACACCATATACTGACTACTCTTTCCGTGTGGGACCCTGACTAGGAGTATCTGTTTATACTTACCTCTTAGCCTAAAGGCTATTTTATTGCCTAATACCCAATGAATCTACCTGGCCCGAGTGTATGGTTTAAGGCATGAAGGGGACCCCCTAATGGGAGACCCTCCCCTCCAAGGGTGGGCACTCCTGAGGTTGGAAGTACCCTCGTAAGCCGGACTCTAATACAGGTCTGTCTACTAGGTTTGCCATCTTCCGGGACGAGTTCCATGGAGAATGGACCTTCTTTGACAGACCTAGGTGTGAATGGAATTGGGCTAAGGGACATTTCTACATTTCTGGGTTTCTCCACAAGGCTTTAACAGTATTACTCCTCTTCTATATCAGGGCCCACCGGATAAAAGATATAAATAGTTATGTTTTCACCATGGCTTATTATTGTGTAGGTTATGTTACTCTTTATATATACCAAGGTCCGTGTAGTTGTGGGCTCAAATAAGGTTGACACGGTAACGTGCTAGAAAATACTGATTCGTTTTTTTCGGAAGGTGGTTTGCCCACTGGAAAGAAAAAAACAACTATATTAGAATCAGGAGGTTACTAGGCAACCGGACGCTACAAATACTGACTTCCGGTGTTGACTAGGGTGGAATATACAGACTATGGGGCGGTCAGTAGAGCGCCATATAGGGATTCAATACGCGACTGACTTCCGGCCAGCACTTGGTTAAAATGTATTGTCGGTTTTGAGGTCTTGCGCCTGACTTCCGGTCAGCACACAGTTAGAATGTGCTGTCGGATTTGAGGTCCCGGCCGGGACGCGCGCCGGACTTCCGGCTGAAATGGAGCCAGATTATAGCACATGCTCTGTGGTCTGTTTATAGTATGTCACTTCCGCCCGCACGGAGCATAGATGCTCCACGTGCAACCACCCCATACATGCATTAACCGGCTGGTTTAACATTATGGATTGAGGTATGTGCTCACTATTTCACTGCTAAGTATTATTAATATATGATTGACTATATGATTGATTATATGTTTATTAATTATTGGGTACTAGGGAGGAGCCACCCCTTGTGGGAGGCAACCAATTCACTTTCAGGTGTTTTACTCACTATATATATTTCATTTGGTATAACACTACTTTGCTTGATAAAGACCATGTATGGTCGAAACGTCGCTGTATCTGTGTGCTGAATAAACCTTTGGATTGCTTCTGAAGACACTGGAGTGCTGCAGTATCCTTTCTACACATGGAGACTTGTTGAACTTGGTCAAATACATATATTTGGGATTTTTAAACTGTGGCTTTCCAGCAGTTGTCAGCCAACTCCCATCATGTCTGACGGCCTCCAGCAAAAATGCAATGCTTCAATTTTTCATACTTCATTTAGGAATTGTTCACATCTTTGGAAAATCCATCACAGATTCCATTACATTTACGGTAACTGAAAAAAAGTTTTTTTGCTTGCAAAACAATGGACCCCTACTCATTCAGAAATCTTCAGACCCTTTTTCTTTTTACATTTTGTTATGTTGCAGCCTTGTGTTAAAATTGAAAAAAAAATTATGTTTTTACACATCATTCTGCACTAAGTGCCCTATAATAATGCGAAAACAGACTGTTTGAAATTTGCTAATTTATTGAAAAGGAAAATCTAAAATATTGCATTAACATAAGTATTCAGACCCCTTACTCAGGACTTAATTTGGAATAATTAAAAAATGAAGAAAATGCTTCTGTGTATAGATATTGCTGTCACATACAGCACTTGTTATGTCGTCCCTGATATTATTTGGATTCCATCTCAGGACATCCACCTAATGTGTCCAGTGCTGTGGTCACACATGCTCAGTAGCCCAGTCCCACTGTTTGGATCCTCTTGTACAGTAATGACTAACCTCCAGCACTCCAGCTGTGGTGAAACTACGACTCCCAGCATGCTTCATTCATTTCTGTGGAGTTCTGAGATCAGCCAAGCAAGTGTACATTTTGGGAGTTGTAGTTTTACCCCAGCTGGAGTGCCGGAGGTTAGCCATCACAGCTCTAGTACATGGACAGCAAAGTGATTATTGCTATTATGTGGCCCTGCCAATAAAAAAAAACACCATTGCAAATGGTGGACAGTTTTTGACAAAACTGTATAAGCTCACTTACTACTTCACTGTAGCCTTTTTAAGAGAGATCATTCCATCCTCTTTGCTTAAGAGAACAGGTGAAAGCAGTGGCGTAACTACAACTGACTGGGCCCCACAGCAAATTTTTGAACGGGGCCCCCCCTTCCAGCAACTTCTTTGCAACCCCCACTCCTGTGGTTAGTCAAGATTGAGTTCTCAGACAAGGCACGACAGTTGAGGGGGCCCTGAAAATAAAATCTTTTAGTCTTCCTCCTGAGGGGGCCCCTTGGGGGTCTGGGCCCCAAAGCAGCTGCTTCCCCTGCTTCCCCTATAGCTACGCCCATGGGTGAAAGACTCCGAGAAGAGCAGACAAAACTTCAACTACCATATTTGTTAAAATTAGACTCACTTCTCCCTGTTCCTGCATTTGTCTTCACACCCATGTGCCACTACAGACAATGTCCTGATGTAGGCCTCAGCATCATGATGTTTCCTGTATTGGTGCCTGGGAGAGAAGGGTGGTGCAGAAATGTCTGGTCCGGGGTCTACATTTAGGGCTTGAATGTTATGTGAGCTACCATTCAAGTATTAACTGTTTTTCACATGCATCAAAAAAGTGTCCAATTTTGGCTCATCCTACTGAAATGAGGATTTCCAGAACGGCCCTTGAAATGGTCCATGAAAAAAAGACCAAACATGGATGGCATCTGTGTGCTGTCTGTGATTTTCACAGACCCACAGACTTGAAATGTTTAGTCCGGAAAATGGGCCAAAGTAGTGCATGCTTCCATAGGAACAGCCCAACAATACACATGCTACAAAGTTAAGGACACATGGTTCAGGGCTACATCTCTTCACATGCACAGCACCTCAGCAACAGAGGCCACCACACATTACTACAATCATGTGAATAGATCAAAAAGCTCGCTTCTCCATGTGGCCTTAGCCGGCATCATACTGAGATCATGCTAGTGCTAGGGTAATAGATTCAAATCCAATCAAGGGTGACATCTAAATAGAGTTTGCATGTTCTCTGCATGTGCAGGAACCTGCTAATTTTAACATCAGGGTGGAGTGATAGTGCCAAGGCAAAACAAAGATGAGATAGATTAATACAAAAGACAAAATATATAGTGCATGCTTTCAACTTATATGGGGATCTATGTAATCGTAAAGTTTTGCAGTTTTCACGCTGCCGACTGAGACTGGCACTTCCTGCTCTTTAGAGATCACTTCTCAGCATTCTGCTCATTATCATCAGAGGCAGGATTACAATGAACAATGGCACCTCTGTTATAAAGCTGAACTAGATAACCTGATTCACTACCATCTTCAGACACTAATTTCTAATGATCCATGTGGCTACTGTAAAGCAGCCTATCTCTGTTAAGAAAGCAGAGCCACAGATCAGACAAAATGTCTACCTCCATGATTATGTAAAGGATTATATATACATATACACACACACTAGTCAAAAAAGTTAGGGATTTTTGGCATTCGAGTGAAATGTATGGAAAATGTAAAAAGTTTACACTACAGTGATATTATATTATGAAAGTAGGGCATTTAAGTAGAAGCATGCAATGGTGATTTCCTTATTTCAAACAATTATTTTAAACAAAATTCAAAAATAGTAGGTGGGTATACCCCCACAAAAAATGCCAATGTCTCAAAAAATTTGTCATTTGGCCTTGAGCATCAATTACAGCTTGACAACGATGCCTCATGCCAATCGACTTATTGTCTGCTGATGCATTGCATTCCACTCTTCTTGAAGGTTCTGGGGTACAGAGTTACGATCCTCTACACAGCGACTCAACTGATCCCAAAGGTTTTAAACGGGGTTCAGGTCTTGAGAAAGTGCAGGCCACTTCATTTGGGGTCCCCTAGTCTCCAGCAGTCCGTTCCCTAATGATGCGACCTCGATGAGCTGGCGCATTTTCATCCATGAAGATGAAATTAGGCCTGTGTTGTTCATACAGAGGCACAATGACTGGATTAATGATGTTATTCAAGTAGTATGGGCTTGCCACTGTACCATTCACAAAGTGAAGGGCAGTTCTGTATTGACTAGACACACCTGCCCACACTGACACACCTGTAATACCACCACCACCACCACCAAAGGATTGTCTGGTGACAACAGCTAGTGCTCGCCTTGATGTCTCCAACATCATTGGCAGCCATCATTTCTGCTCAACATGATTCGACTTTCATCAGTGAAAAGCACTGAGGCCCACTGGTCCCTTGTCCAGTGTAGATGTTCCCTGGCCCATGTAAGACGATGACGGCTGTGCCTGGTGGTATGGTCAAGTACCCTTGCAGGTCATCTAGCACACAGACCATGTTGATGTAAACGGTTTTGCATGGTCTGACACAACACTTTGGTGGCTCTTGCATCCCTTAAATGTGCCTGTACTGTAGTTGTGGGGCATTCATCATCCAGTTTTGCAGGGCATTGTTCACAATTGAGTGGTCATCAGTGTGGGATGTGGCCAAAGGACGTCCATTTCTATGCCTTCCAGTCTCTCCCTATTTCTGTTGCAACCTGCTGATGACACTCTAAGCTCAGTGACCACTTCCATCTGAGAACATCCTGCTTGAATTCTTTGCTAATTTATTGAAAATGAAAAACTAAAATCTTGCATTGACATAAGTATTCAGACCCTTTACCCAGGACTTAGTTGAAGCACTGTTGGCAGTGATTACAGCCTCCAGTCTTCTTGGGTTTGATTCCACATCAGGATTTGGGGATTTTCTGCCATTCTTCTCTGCAGATTCTCTCAAGCTCTGTCATGGGGATCGCCAGTGGGATGTTCAAATGAATTCAAGTCAGGACTTTGGCCGGGCCACTCAAGAACATTCAGAGTTGTCCCTAAGCCACTTCTGTGTTGTCTTCACTGTGCTTAGGGTCATTGCCTTGTTGTAAGGTAAATCGTTGGCCCAGTCTAAGGTCCAGAGCACTCTATATCAGTTTTTTGTTATTAAGAATATCTGTATAATTTGCTCCATTCAACTTTCCCTCTACTATGACCAGTTTCTCTGCCCTGGCCACTGTAAAACACCCCCACAACATGATGCTGCCACCATGTTTCATTTTAGTGGTGAATTGGAGTAGTGCTTGGTCTCCAAACATGATGTTTAGAATTGAGGTCACAAAGTTCACTTTCTGGAAGTTTCTCTCATGTGCACAGAGTATCTTTGGAGCTCAGCTAGAGTGACCATTGGGTTCTTGGTCACCTCTCTTACCAAGGACCTTCTCCCCCATTTACTTAGTTTGGTGGAGTGACCAGCTCCAGGATGAGTCCTGGTTGTTCAAAACTCCTTCCATTTAAGAATTATGGAGGCCACTGTTCTTTTGGGAACTTTTAGTGCAGCTGAGATTTTTTGTAAACTGAATTTACCACAGGTGGACTCCAAAAAGGTGTAGAAACATTTCAAAGATGAAGAGAATTGGGAGGCATTAATAGCTAAAATTCAGCTACTATAGAAAAGGGTCTGTGAACATATGTCCATGTGAATTTTTAATGTTATTTTTATGTTTTCATGTTTTTATTAAGGGGAATTGGGTGCAGACTGATGGGAGAAAACGTGATTTTTTAAAACTATTTTAGCACAAGGCCACAACATAATAAAATGTGAAAAAAGTGAAAGGAGGGTAATACATTGCCTATAAGATAGCCATATTAAAGCTATGTATTAATGCTAGATATTTAGTCCAAGAAGGTTATAGGGAACAAGAAAGCCTTGCCTGTTTGCATCTCTCAGCAATGTTGTACAGGGCTTCCACAATGCTTTGCCACCTCCGTAGCCAGTACTGCTGGCAACACCCCCAACTCAAATTGGGAAATATCTTTACCATATTAGTTTAACTCTTTATGGTTTGGTATAACTAATAGATGTTAAAAGGGTTGGCCACTTTCTGGCTACCTTTGTCCAGTCTTTATGTCAGATGACTATATGACACCTAGTAGTATAGTCTTTGTTGATATTCTGTGCCATTTGCTAGATTTCATAAACCATGCCCCTTTGGTAGGCAAAGCGTCTGTTCTCTTCTTCACTCACACAGTGCAGATATCACGTGCCGTGTATTTAAATGGAGAAGACATCACATGGAGGTGGTTTGTCTGGTCACATGACCCTCAATCAGCAGCCATTTTATGGACAGGAATTCCGTGTGGACATCACACAAGACTTGGGGCCATACCTTATGAAATATGGAAAATGGTGCAGAATTTTAACCAAGGCTATATTGGTAAGTGCCATATAATCATGTGCCAAACACATTGGTCAACAGTAGCCAGAAAGTGTCCAACCCCTTTAATAAGAGAGAACAAATCTTAAACAAGTTCTTTTTTTTTTTTTTAATTACGCAAGTATGACAAAGGCAAAAAAGAAAAAGGTAAAAAAATAAATAAATAAAATCACCTTTGACTGAGGAATGACGTGACTGCAGTGTAAAAGAAAATACCTATTTCATGCAAGCAGGTGTTTCATAATCACTTTACTTTACATTTTAATGAAGTTAAGATAGTGAATATAGCAAGCCTCACAGAGTGGAACAATCTGATTGCCATTCATCTGCACGAAGCAACAACTGCGCCGGAGATAACAGGTGCATAGAGTGATCTGATTAGTGATATGCTGCAGGGTCTTTTTAATGGTGTAGAAAGCTAGTTTAGGAACGACAGCTGATGATTTATTACACCGGTAAAATACTCTCTGATGTCATAATCAGCTTCTAAATGCTCGAAAACACAAGAGTGTGATTGAAATAAACCGTGGTGAAAAAAATGTGTACAGATGCCACTTACAATGATTGCATTTCAGTAAGTAACAATACTGAGCATCACTCCCAGTAAGGGCCATAATCTTACAATGGGGTGCACTTAGCATCTGTGAGGATATGTTTTCATAGGATATTTCTACCATGGTGACCAGAGCCATGAACAAAACCAGTCCATTCTCCATATTGGTGAAGAGTTAAGTGGCTGGATCAACACTGATCAGATTCATATAATACATCCTACTGATATAAGAGCGATAGGTGGGACTGTAACATGTAGGAAAATGACTACAGTAACACCAAGGCCAATGGTGGTGCAATTAACAGTTCTTTACTGGGGGTAATGGTATGATTCACCAAAAAAACATTTCAGATCCAACTAGCGCACACTTTAAATGCCTTCAATCTTCTGAATGTGAACTGTCTCTGGAAACACGATTTTGTTGTCAGATGTAAACAGAGCAATGGAAATCAGTAAATATTCTCTTTTGGATACAGTTCAACAGTTCTTACACCAGCTGCCCTTTATATTTGAAGACTTAGACTCAGTCTAAGTTGTAATCCAGCACTTGTGTGGAAGTCAAGCTGTCCTTGGTTCTGGCATATAGTTTATGCTCTGCTCGTTATTCTGTCTTTCTATCCTAAAAATCTTCATCTCTAAGTTCAGCATGTCATACCTAGGGGCCAGCTTTTTCCACACTACATCCTCTCTGTCTGCTTCAGCCTAGGAACTCTGGTGCACACTCCTAAAACTTCTCCAACTGTCTTCTGAACTTTGGTTACATCTCCGTCTTGCTGACACACAACACCTAGACACTCTACCAGGCTCTGCATGCAGTTTCTCTAGGTGCTACACAACAGCTCATTTTAAAGAATTATATTTAAAATGATCAGTCATGTGCTTATCTATGTGTCATAGGATGACTAGAAGCTTAGGCCTCTTTCACATTAGCGGCAGCACGGATCCGGCAGGTGAAGGGTGCTGCCGGATCCGTGCTGCCGCAGGGACATGTGTGGGGCCAGAGCCGCGCTCCGGCCCCACACATGTCACACAGTACATACACACACAGACATATTCACATACAAATACACATACATACTTACATGCTCCCGGCAGGTCTCCACAGCACAGTACAGGAGCAGGACGGCGCTCACATAGTACGATTCCCCACAGCGCCCTCTGCTGGGCGCCGGGTGGAATCGTCCTATGTGTGTGCCGTCCTGCTCCTCCTGCGCTATGGTGACCTACCAAGAGCATGTAAGTATGTATGTGTATTTGTATGTGTATTATGTCTGTGTATGTTTATGTGTATGTCTGTATGTGTGTATGTGACGGATTCGTCATGAACTCCATTGAAAGTCAATGGAGGACGGATCCGTTCACCATTGTATCACACCAAACAGATCCGTCCCAATTGACTTTCATTGGGGGTCATTCCAGATTCGTCTTGGTGCGGATGCCTGGACCGGAGAGCAAACCTGCAGCATGCTGCGGTTTGCTCTCCGGTCTGAAGACGGAACGGAATGCTTCTAGGACCGTTGTCTTCAGTTCAGTTTTGCCCCCATTGACAATGAATGGGGACAAAACTAAAGCGTTTTATTCCGGTATTGAGCCCCTATGACGGAACTCAATACCGGAATTATAAAACGCTAGTGTGAAAGTAGCCTTAGCCCTCAGAATGAACACGGTAGATGTTATCTACATCCATCAGGAACTACCTTCCCCCAGTATTCCACATGGAGGAAGGTAGTAGCTCAAACTACTTCTCCAAAAGACCACCCCTTTGGCAAGACAGTCCCTTTCTACAGCCAGATATCCTGTGACAGATGTTTAGTTCTGTATGGTAGACATAGAAGGTGTCATTTATTATCTTTTTTACTCCACTTTTTGGCTTATGTATGTTGCAGATTTTGTCGTGTTTTGTGCACAAGCTGCAACATTTCCCCTCTCACGCCACTTGTGCAAAGTGGTGAAAAAAGGCATGGGTGGGGAAGAGGGAGGACCTGCAGGTCAACATTTTCCATGCCAGTTTTTGTTGTGGAAAATCAACTTAATCTACACCAGCAAAGGAGCTGGCATAGATTAAAGCATGTTGCAGCCGGCCAGCAGCAGCAAACGCCAAAGTTATGTAGAGGTGGTGACTCAACATAGCTTTGGCTTATCCAAAAGCAGCACACTGAGATTAATACCGGCATCTAAAATGCCGTCCATCTTCTTTAAGAACAACCCTCAGAAGAACATTTGTAATACAACCTCAGGTCTGCCTCCAAAGGTTCTTACAGTTTAAAAAAAAGGAATATTGATGAAATAGACCAAATGGGAATGGAGCACACACAACATCTTGAAAGTTGTGCCCCACAGGAAGACCCATTGCTACACCTAACCTTTCTTTCAAGGTTTTTACACACTGTGTCACCAGTTTTGCAGCAGTGTAGAACATGGGATTGTTCTTCACTGAATATGCTCCCTTTGCTGACAATGTGGTTTCAAGTGTCTGCCATCTTGACGTAGTGTGCTAAAGGTATGTTCACAAGAATAGGTAATGGAATGGCAGAAAGTCATACTACTACTACTAATAGGCTTGAGCTAATCGAGCTTTGGATCACAGATCCGAAGTCGATTTGTTCAAAACTTCAATGTTAATGCAGTTTCTGTACATCATTAAAATATACTGGCTCCGTGGAGCCAAACTTCGTCTCGCCTGGTCATGTGAGACTTCGGTGAATTACTACTGTATTCATATCTCTGTATTTGAAAACAATTTAGAATAGGAATCCAAAGTGGGCTTTGGTACCGAGGTACCAGCCAGTACCAACGCGCACTTCGGATTTCTATTTCAAATTGTTTTTAAATACGCAGATATGAATACAGTAGTAATTCACCAAAGTCTTGCGCGACTTCAGGTGAGATCCAATACATTTGCGCGACTTCAGGTGAGATCTAATACGGAGCCAATACATTTTAATGCTGTATGGAAACAGTATTAACATCGAAGTTTCTGAACAAATCGACTTGAGCTCGATTCATTCAAGCCTAGCTACAACATTGGAAAAACTGTGGCAAAACTATGTGTTCAATACCTTTGGTTTGGCTTGGTTACATGAGTTGTGATACTTCATGTAATGGTGACAATTGCTGCATGCAGTCCACAGAAAAACCATGGCATAGATTTTGAGAAACAATGAGAAAAAAAGAATGATAGTGAATGTTACAGTAAAAAAAATCTATACAAAATCAGCTTTCCTAAAAACACAAAAATATTATTGCATTTAGTGAGTGGGTTTTCTGAATACTTTTAGTTTTGGTTTTAGGTCAGGTGGCCTACAGGTTTGTTGAATTACCTTCACAGTTTTGAGGCAAAATTGGAACAAAAAAGCTGCAGTGTAACCACTTATGCTCCTGGGGAAGCAAGAGTGCTTCATTGAGGTGTCTCTTTTGGGTTTGTGTTTATTCATATTTACCTTGTAACTGCTTTGGATGTACCTTACTTTTAGCTTTCTTGGCTTGTACACAAACATAGAAGAGGATTCTTTACGGTAAGAGCAGTGAGACTATGGAACTCTCTGCCTGAGGAGGTGGTGATGGTGAATTCACTAAAAGAGTTCAAGAGAGGCCTGGATGTATTTCTAGAGTGTAATAATATTACAGGTTATAGTTACTATAGAGGGGTCATTGATCCAGGGAGTTATTCTGATTGCCTGATTGGAGTCCTGAAGGAGTTTTTTTCCCCGTAAAGTGAGAAAAATTTGTTTCTACCTCACAGGTTTTTTTTTTAATGCCTTCCTCTGGATCAACTTGCAGGATAGCAGGCTGAACTGGATGGAGAGATGTCTTTTTTCAGCCTTAGGGTGCATTCACACGACCGTAGTTTTGGGTCCGCATCCGTTCCGCAATTTTGCGGAACGGGTGCGGACCCATTCATTTCAATGGAGCCGCAAAAGATGTGGACGGCACACAATGTGCTGTCCGCATCCGTAGGTCCGATCCGCGGCCCCGCAAAAAAGATAGAGCATGTCCTATTCTTGTCCGCAATCGCGGACAAGAATAGGCAGTTCTATCATAGGGCCGGCTACATTCACACAGACGGTATCCGTGTTTTGCGGATCCGCAATTTGCGGACCGCAAAACACATACGGTCGTGTGAATGTAGCCTTATTAACTATGTTACTGCATATACTGACCATACATCCTGGGATTTTTACCGTCGACTATTCTGGTACCTCTAGGTGGCTTGGCTGTTGATTCCACTTACCGTATTTTTCGCCCTATAAGACAAATCCCCCCCCCCAAAAAAAAAAAAAAGTGGGGGAAAAGTGTCGCTGCGTCTTATGAGGCGAATGCTAATGAGCGCTTCCATTAAGGAACCGCTCATTAGCACCGGAGGACAAGGAAGCGGTGAAGACTCTGTACTCACCGCTTCTTAGTCCTCCGTTCGGCTGTCGGTTGTGCTGTGCAGGGCTGCGCACAGCGTGAGGGCACTCCTGTGACCTCACGCTGTGCACGCCAGTTCACAGCACAGCCGACAGCAGGAGGAAGCAGAGCGTGGGCGATGAGGAGCATCGGCGTCCAGGAGCAGGGGAGGTAAGTGGCTTTTTTATTTCATGTGTTCTGCGGCTTCTGGCTGACAAAGGAGGCATGGGGGCTAACACAGGAGGCATGGGGGGCTAACACAGGAGGCATGGGGGCTAACACAGGAGGCATGGGGGGCTAACACAGGAGGCATGGGGGCTAACACAGGAGACATGGGGGCTAACACAGGAGGCATGGGGCTAACACAGGAGGCATGGGGCTGAAGGGCTGAAATTGGAGGCACTGGGGGCTGAAATTGTAGGCACTGGGGGTTGAAATTGGAGGCACTGGGGGCTGATATTAGCGGCACTGGGGGTTGATATTGGAGGCATGGGGCTTTTATCTGAGATCTGATTGGGGTATTCTTATTGGGGTCTAATCTGGGGTCTAATCTGAGGTCTGATCTGAGGTCTTATTGGGGTCTTATTAACATTGGGGGTCTGATTGGGGCTGTGAGCTGAGGTCTGATGAAAAATATTTTTTTCTTATTGTCCTCCTCTAAAGCCTAGGTGCATCTTATAGGGCGAAAAATACGATACCTGTTTTTAACCTCATGTATTCTGAATAAAGATGATTTTTTTATGCACTTTTGAAGCAATGTGCAATTTTCAGTTCTATCGGTGCTAGTGTGACCAAAATGTGTGAGTTCACGCTAATTCTCCTACCTCTGTTACATTGCTACTATTTGCATCCCAGAAAAAAACCCACTGTTATCAACATAGCCTTTCCACTATTATCTAACATTTCATCAGGCCACAAATGAAAGATTGCCAACACTAGAGAAAGCACATAAACAAAATATTCATCTTTTATGAAATCAGGAAGCTGAACCCATCAAGATGAAAATATTAAAGACTGCAAATCTGTTTTGTTTTTTTTTTGTTAACGCATTTAGAACTCTGGCGAATTCTTAAATTCAAAAAATACATAAGATTAGTCACCCAGGGCCGAAGCCACTAGTCTATCTAGGAGAAGAGGTGCCAAGAATAAGTTATGAAATGCCCCAAAGAAAATCTGTCGACTTGTAATTAAGAAAATAAATTGTGCAGATCGTTACAAGCGAATTATCTGGAGATGTCTGATAAGAATTACTGTCCTGTTTATTTCAGATTTTGTTAATTTTTTTTTCCAGCAGTGCTGAGAGAAACACGGAAACTGTTATGGTATATCTTGGCTGAGAGTAATGCAATGATGAAATAAAAAATCATAAAAAAAGATAACACAATGGCTTCTTATTGAACTTGTTACTGCAGCTTAATTTATAGCTTGAAAGACACAGAGAATAAATAGGGTTGAGCCTTTGGTGGAGGTAGTTAAGGAAGGTGGCAGGGATAAATTGAATATACTTGTGGGACTAATTAACATATTTGCTTAACTAATGCACATTTACTTAGCCACAGAGAAAGGACAGGTTATCCAAGCAGGCAGGTCTACAAATGCCATATATACATATCTGGAGGTTATTTGTAAAATTGCACATTGTCGTAACCAATAAGAAATAGTAAAACGGATGTGTCCAGTAATTAATTCTGACAAACATAAATCAATTAGCACCTCACGACAATGTGACTTTTACTTCCCTCCAAATGGGGTCATATATAGAGAAGACAATATATTAAAAATAAAAAAAAAAAATTACTCCCTCCGCCATTCAATGCAGTTCAAAAACCAAAGCAAAATGAGCTGGGGTGCCCCTAATCATAGTCCCATCACACATCAGCTCTCCCAAAAGTTTCTCTAAGGCCGTTGCATGAAATTAGAAATGGTGGCTTTCTTGTAAAATAAATGCTACTCGTGTCCATGGACTAGATTTAGTACAGAAGCTTTGGCTTCATAGAAGTGAAGGGGGTTGAACTGCATTACCAAAAAAACTGATGGACATGAGAAAAATAAGGAGACACATTTTTCTAATCCCTTATAACACCTATAATAAAATGCTAGCTACCAGTTTATTTCTACAAATTCATTATCAAGTCTAATTAATAGCTTCAATTTGTATGACAAAGGACAGTTTCACTGTGTAAAATGTATACAATAAAACATACTAACATTGCTGTAAGCAGTCTATCAATAAAGTAAAATCTATAACAGTGTCTTAAAGCGTACCTGAGTTTAAAAAAAAAAAGTTTGCATAATGGATGCGCTTCTTGGTAAAATCATAACTGTGAAGGAATATGTTCTTTTTGGCTTCCCTAATGTATTTTTCAGCCTAATTATTCCCCTCTTCAGCTGCACAGCTAGATGTATTTCTCTCAGAAGCAGGGGCATCTCCCTTCTGTGGTATCCGCCAGCATTGGACTGCTGTGACTGCTAGAGCTCACAGAATAGATAGGGAGATAGGGAGAGGTCACACTTCCAGAAAGGCAGGATGCTTCTGTGGTCTTCAGAAGCAGTGTAGAAGCAGTTATTTTATCATGTTCAAGATTAGACATAAGTGATTTGACTACTTTGCCAAATTTTACGAAAAAATGTGCTTCGTAACGCATTACTTCATCACAAAGTGCATTTCTTTATAAGTAGCAGGCACAATGATGGGGACTGGTGACTGGGCTACTCCTTGTCATTGAAACCCTCAGATGATGTGTTCATCACTGATGGTGTCATCTGATGTAAAAATAGAGGCCTTTCAGGGGTTAAAAAATAATACCTTATCCGTATCACGCTGACTGGCATGGTGAGGCCATACATCTTCTACGTGAGATTTCGCATGAGATCTTCAAGCAAGGTGGCCACGAGGCCTCTTCGAGTTCAAATGGATGAGGCGAGTATGATTTATTTATTTTTTTTAACTGTTATTTCAGGGAAAATTAATTCATTACAATGAAGCCAGAGGAAATTCGGCTTTGCGGCAATGGAGACTTCAATTCACTCAACACAACTCAAGATCTCAGCTGTCTTTGACACACCCCCACTTACTGTGAATAGTCTTCTGTGTCTCTGTTACTAGGGATGGATGTCAGGCAGTGGACTGCAAATTAGGTGGAAGTGAGACCCCTAGTGGCCAAGACAGCTTTTGCAGGCATATTTTTTCAATGTAGTGATTTAGAAATTTGTTAGTTACACCGTTCTCTATTAAACGAGATGAAATTGTGTGAAAGTACAGTGACTTCAAAATTGTTCATAAATTACAGTTCAAAAAATGTGCCACATAAGAATGTAGCAAAATATGTCCAAATATAAAACTGCACCAGTTGTACAAGTATAAACATATATTGACGAGCGAACACATTTTGACAAGCTTCCATATGGTGAGCAGAAATAAATACATTGGGTAATTTCCAGCTCCTGGTACTACAATTGCTAATTGCAAATCTGAATGCGTATGGTCATCAGGGTGCTTTATTATACTCATGTTAATGTTCAAACTGTGAAGTGCCTGTACTTGTACTGTTGCTTTGGGTTTGTTGGGTTGGGTGGTTGTTACACCATACCGCAAAGTGTTTTCATTGCATCGGGGAGCAGGGCCCAGCTCTCACATGAGACCCGCTGCCCTGCTCTAACAACCCGGACCTGCAGGAGTGCCAGTTTGGGCTGTTTAACACTTTACATGCCACGGGCAATGGCACCCGCCGTATGTAAAGCGGTGACAAAGGGAGCTGACTCTGTCTTCCATCGGTACCCCCAAACATGATCGCATAAATTATACCCTACAGTGAATGCCGTAAAAATAAATTTTAAAAAATGACAGAATTGCTCATTTATTCATAGTTGTCACTGAAAAAAATGTAATAACAAGCGTTCAAAAAGTGTAATTTATTCCAAAATGATACCAATGAAAAATACAAGACGTCCTGCAAAAATCAAGCCCTCAAACAACTCCATAGAAATGAAAATAAAAATGTTTATTGGGTCTTTGGAAGCGGCAATGCAAAAACATTTTTTTCCTTTTAAAAAAAGGGGTTTTATTGCAAAAAAGTAGTATTTGGTATTACTGTATCCGTACTGACCCAGAGAATAAAGATATTATGTTATTTATACGGAAAAATGAATGCCGTAAAATTTATAACGTAAAAACACAGTGGCAGAGTTGCTGTTTTTCCCATCTCGCTCCCAGAAAGAGTTAATAAAAGTTAATCAGAAAGTTTTGTGTACCCCAAAATTGGTGCCATTAAAAACTACAACTTTTCCTGCAAAAAAAAAAGCCCTCATACAGCTATATAGATGGAAAAATAAAAAGTTATAGCTCTTGGAACGCGACGATGAAAAAAGGAAGAAAAATGCTTGGTCAGTAAGGCCAAAAACAGGCTGGTCACTAAGGGGTTAAGAAATAAGTAAAAAACCTCGCACACAGAATGATCTCTTCATAGTGAAGGATCACATAGGTAAATGGAAAAAAATATGGTTACTGAACGCGCTCACCTGTGCTGGTTTACCAGCCTGTTTTTGGCCTTACTTTTTTGCTATTTTTTTCATTGAAAAGTGTATTTTCAATGGAAAAAAGGTTTTTTTTAAATGGAATTTTTTTAATTTAATAAATGTTTTTTTTTCTTTTTTTACCACTTTATAGTCCCACAAGGGGACTATAATAGACAGTATTTTGATTGCTTTTAAATCCCTTGATGGACAGGGATGTCCACTCTTTCAGTAGCTCACGTTCAGAGAGCAGGCCCTGGCGATGGCGAAGTGCCTTCACAGAGCCAGGGTGTGTCTTCATGGAGCGGGGGCGTGCTTTCTGGGGTGAAGCCAGTGGCCACCCTATGTTAGAGCAGGGCCGCGGCCCTCATGTGAGAGCCAGGTCCCTGCCTCCCACTGCACTGGGCAGCCTAAGGCCCCTTAGTGACTGCTGTAAAAACACGTATTGTGGTCACTAAGGGGTTAATGGTTTCTTCAATGCAGAGAAATACATGCAGATACTTATCCATCATGCAGTCCCATAAGGCAGGGGCGTAGCAAGCCGGGGTGAGCAGGTCATGTGCAGTTCAGTGACTTACATGGTGAAGCAGAGAGCTGTCCACTCCCTGCTTTGCTGTTTAGCTCAACTCGGGCACTCCCCATCAAGTCACACATTGCGCTGCTGGCTGTGGCAGAAGCATTGCAGGCCAGTAATCGGCCTCTACACAGCCAGCAGCGCGATGTATGTGTGTGACTACAATGTGCTGCTGCTGGGAAAGCAGGATGTGTGCAATCAGGGAAAAGGGTGAGTATTCAGTGTTTTTTAACTTTAACTATTAATGGAGCGGGGGGTACTAGGGGAAAAATGTGAACATTACTGCTGTGAAAGGGCCACAAGGAGGACATAACTACTGTGCAGAGGGCACAAGAAGGACATAACTACTGCGAGGGGGGCACAATGTGGGCATTTCTACTGTGACTGGCACAATGTGGGCATCACCACAGTGAGGGCGAACGTGGGCATTACTACTGTGAAGGAGGCACAATGTGGGCATTTCTACTGTGAGGGGGGTACAATGTGGACATTTGTGCTGTGAAGGAGGTACAATGTTGGCATTACTACTGTGAAGGGGCACAATGTGGGCATTACAACTGTGAAGGAGGTACAATGTGGGCATTACAACTGTGAAGGAGGTACAATGAGGGCATTAATACTGTGAGGGGCACAATGTGGGCATGTGAAGGAGGCACAATGTGGTTATTTCTACTGTGAGGGGGCACAATGTGGGCATTTCTACTGTGGGAGGGTACAATGTGGATATTACTACTGTGAGAGGGTACAATGTTTTACATTGTTATACATAAGGGATGGCTTGGTCTTACAGTGCCAGCACAACGCCTCCTGCTAGGGATTTAACAGGGACAGTTACCGTCCCGTGGTTGTTTTTTTTTTTGCTCTATCGCAACAGGTACCTTGTTCTGTATCCAGTGGACATTTATCGCAAGGTGTATTGGTACCACCGTGTACCCTATGACAGATTTGATCAGGTGAGTAGGACTGGGTGAGTATAGTTATACATTGGGTGGAGTTAGAGGAGTGTCTTAGTGACAAAAAAATTGCAGCAGGACTTTTTTCTATCTAAAAAAATCTCAGATGGAAGTGGATCTAACGGATACCAAATGTGCATAACTGATGAACAGGATCTGTTTTTTGTTTTTTTTCCTGTTCTTCTGATGGATCAGAAGTACAGAAAAATAATGGTGATGTGAACTCTCCCTAACTAGCATTTATGCCACTGTCAGATTTCAGGGTATTATTGACAAAATAACTGCTTTCAGCAGCACCATTTTTGCCATTATGAATACCAGAAACCTGGCTGACCTCCTTATAAGTCAGTGTCCTACTTTTCATGTCACGTCCTCTCTAATCTACCTTCATTATACTCCAAACTCACTCAGTCTCTTCCTTATTCCCCCTGATTAATCAGTGTCCATCTATCTTCAGTACCATTTTTAACATTTAACACTTCAGCTCCTCACTAACATTTCCCCTACACTATTCCACAACTCTGTACAAGCTAGAATTCCCCTCTGTATGGTTATACCTTGGTATGCATGGTTGGAACTATTTTGCTGAAGACCCTGGTCCATTAGACTTAGATATTTGGGATAACTACAAGTTCAGCACACGCTGTTTCCTTAGGTTTGGTGTGTTGGACGGTTGTCACAACATAAGTTTCTGTGAATTTCTGTTAAAAAGTATGGTTTTTATGCTTTTTTCCCCATTATGTAACAATAGATTGTTAGAGAAAGTCATATGAGAAACCTGAGGTGCCTCAGGGTCTTTGATAGGGTATCTAATTTATATATTTTATGCAGCGCTTTATAGACATTAGCATCAAGCTGTCCCCAATGGGGTCACAATCTAAGGTCCCTATCAGTATGTCTTTGGAGTGTGGGAGGAACTGGAAAACCCGGAGTAAACCCACACAAACACGGGGAGAACATACAAACTCCATGCAGATGTTGTCCTTGGTCGGATTCGAACCTAGGACCCAGCGCTGCAAGGCACCAGTCCTAACCACTGAGTAATTTCAATATGTTCATACAGTAAACAGATTTGGGAGGCTTCTTACCCTTGGTGCTTGTATGGTTAGCACTGCTTGCACTTCTTTGCTCTACCACTAAACTGATTGAAAAAATGGCATAGAAATCAGTTATATTTCTAACAACTTTTTTACTTTTATAACCTAGAATTCTCTCTGGAAATGTCTTTGGTTGGCGTGGCATTCTTGTAAACTCTTGGCATGACTTCTTCACACTCACATGGTAATAGTATATAAATGGCGCTGTTGGTATGACTACTTACAAGGTTTAGGCTACGACTCAATGGTGGCATTTGGTTGCACAAGGTTCAAGGTAAGACTGACCTAAATGCTCTTCTGTGGATTACAAATTGCAAGACAGTCCTACAAATTTCAGTACGGTTTCTGCTTTTTTTCTCCGTTTTAGGAAAACAACGCGGAGATGCAATAGATACAACAACCATTAAATGTTACTTCTAGTGGCATTTACAATTAGCATTGCTCCCCAGTCTACAGCTTCCAATAAACCTCCTATCAGATGACAATGACAATTCTTGCCAGGATAGAAATAAGCCCCGACCCACCAACTGCAAGGATCTCATCTATGGAAATGTCGGACCAATCCTCGCTAACGGCTTCTTAATCCATCAGTCGTGGATCAGCAATTTTAAAAGTTGTCGAGTGTAAAGGGACCTTTACATATTTACTGTTAATGAATATTATATATTTTTATTGTTTCATATCCTACTTTTCAATATTTAGGAGTTAAATATTTCATGTATTTCCTTTTTATTTAAGAAATCTGCTTGTACAAGCAGCTGCTGTATTTTCCCTTATTTTGGGATCATATAACATAGCCAGTACACCAGTTTTCATTTTCCAGCTGAATTCTTTCATTAATGAATACTTGTTAAATTAACATCATTGCTTATTCTGGTCCATTAGTTAAGTGTTTTAAGCATTTTTGTAATTTGTACCTTGAAACCTTAGAAGTATTTTGCACACAATAGTGACATTCATATTATGTGCTAAGTACAGCTTTTACAGCTCGCAAAGTAAGGAACGGATGCTCCATACTCATTAGTTGTATCTATTTATGAGATTGGGGTATTTTCTGAGTAAATAGGAAAAACACATTCAAGAAGTAATTGTTTAAAGAGACAGATTAAAAGGAAAAAATCACTTAAAGCAAGGGGATTTGCCACATAGAGATTCATTTGTCTTTATTTCTGACAATATCTGAGGTTAAACTTAAAGCTTCATTACTTCCAATGATACTTTACAAATGTTCCTTAACAAAAAGACTAAAACTACAGGGCCCCTTTTAATTGCCTTACAATACTACGAGGACCCAGGGTCGAACTGGCCCACCAGAGTATCCTCCCTCTAATACCATATTGGGCCCAAAGATCCAAAAGAAAAAATCCTATTTGTTAGCCTTTGGAGCCAATCACGTGCCTCTATGGTCTATTTCTTTGATTCAAAACCTATAAAACTTTATTGATGGTATAGGGTTTAGGCCTCAAAATTAATTTTCTCTGGTGGTTTCTCTGTTCTCTGGTCCCAAGATCCCCAGTCCAACACTGCCGGGACCTCAATGTGTTGAGCCTTGTGACCAAAAAGTCAGGCACCCAAAATGAAACCTTCTGGGCAGATGGTGGTCATGCCAGGATTTTACACTGACTATTAAGAAATCAAGAGTAGCTCTACCCATCATCGCCAAAAAGCACATCACATAGTGCCTCGAAAATAGGCTTTATAACAGAACAACTCCTTTTAAGGGTTCTCCAGAATATTTAAAAATCTCAGAGAAGAAAGGGGAAAAGGGATGTGGAACGAAGCTATGTAGTTTAATCAACCACTTCCAACTCTGGCATTATTCCTAAACCACTGATCAGCAAGGAGGACTGCTTAATGATAGGATTTATTGGAATTCATTGGGATCCATTTGAAATTGGATCCATCATGGCTCTGTTATGAACTGAAGCCATGACGCAAATGTGAACAGAGCCTAGATAAAAATGAAGGGGTTTTTCCAGTTATTCCAATATTTTCCCATAACACTGATAGACAAACCTTAGGATAGGCAGTCAATATTTGATCTTTGGGTTGCTGACTTCCAGGAACCCCACCAATGATCACAGTGAAGATGCTATGTCGCTGCACCACATTTTCTTCATTGTTTACTGGTTCAGCGCAGGGCAAGGGAGAGCTCATATCAGAGGGGCTGAATGGGGGAAGATGGGGATATGTCCGGGTTCAGCTCTGAACCTAGACAACCCCTTTAAGGAAAAGCCATCAGTTATAATCATTGAGAACCCCTTTAAAGGGGTATTCTGGTTACCATAAATATAACTTTTGTTTTAGATTAATTCATCATCAAGAATTACCTAATATAATGTAAATTTCACATATTTGACTTTCAGTAGTTATAAAAGTAGTTTTCTTACTCCGCTACCCACTGTATTCCTCATAAGTTACCATGGCATCGACCTGTAGTTCTGAGCCTTTATTAGGTCGAGCATGCTCAGTGTGTTGCTATCAATATTCTAGCTAAATGTCTTGTGAAACAAAGGGCGTCTTAGTGTGCTGGTGAATACTGAGAAGAGGGGGCGTGACTGGACTGTATATCAGGCAGCCAATCAGTAAACATCAACACTCACAGCAGGAAAGCTAGGGATTGTAGTCTTTGAAGTTTTGTGAGGGAAGATCAGGAGCCATGATACTCTCAGTGTGCTGCAGGCTCACACAGGAGCTAGACAAATGGATTGCAAGGTAAGTTGATCTTGCACCAGTGATTCTGGTTGGGTCACAGCTTGCAGCCTTAATGCAGTTTTTCAAAAATTAAGTTACTTTACTGGAATACCCCTTTAAGCCATCATATTTATCTAAATCCTATAAAGAGCTATTTGTACTTATCTATACTCACTGTATGACAAGAATTCACTTCTTCCTTTGTTTCTGATCCAATAAATTTCAAAAGAATTTGAGTCTAAAGCAGAGAATGATGAATTACCTGGAAGTCTGTCACAGAACGGAGAAAGGAAAGAGACTCTAGTGCCCATAAACAAAAAAATTGTTGCAAGCAAGGAAAATATAGCACAAGATTTGGAGAGACAATTCCCATAAGTGAACTGAATTCGCTTGTACTTTGTAAATGAAGAACATAATTAACATTAAATTAAGGTAATACAAATGAACACAACACAAAGCTTGACAACACGAGTGTTTGGGGAGACAGCAGAGATGTGATTCATATTTTTAATTTACTGTACAAATAGACTGGCAAGCCAGGCACACAGGACTTCAAAGTCGACGAAAAGGGTTTTTTCTCACATTGTTGTTTTGCTGTGCTTAAGTACACAATGACTATTAAACTCAACTGTCCATATAATAGGACATCCACTACATGAGTGAATTCCGAGAGGCAGCTTGCTGTAGCCATAAATTCTTTAATGCTGTCTGCTGGTACACAACCTTGGGGATACATCAAAGGCAATTCTTTTATGTAAATACCCTTTCATCAGAGATTTAAGGGCAACTGTTGACATTGCTGCCTCCAGCATCTGACAAGTGCTTATCTTGTGTGAACCAAACCAGTGATATTTGGGTATTAGAAGAACAGCCAGCTCTGAGGCTAAAACGTTCTAATGTGTTGTATGAAATGACGTATTTCATGCCAGGCTTGCTGAAGGCCCCAGGAATTGTCCTGTGACTTTTTGATGATCGGATCGAAGCCTTGAGGCTTACTTTATTATTTTACAATTCCTTGCATGATCTTATAACTGTTTGGCTGACTCAGGACAAATTAAATTGAATTTAGTTACCATCTCGGGCTGAAATTCTAGATAGGCACAGACAAAAGGCTCCAAAATCTAAAGCTTATAAAAGGAAATATGTATATAGAAATATCTGAAATAAAGTGACATTCATAAAACCCACCTCTTCAAACAACCTACAACCTACAGTGGCCCTACTGCTGCTATACCCCTATGACCAGCTTTACTCTCACCTAGTCCTTCTTGTAGATTGTAAGCCTGGTGGGCAGGGCCTCTCTCCTTCTGGACACGTTTGTAACTCGTCTTGTTCATGCTTATTACAATTGTCTGTATTATGTATGTAAACCCCTTTTTCATATGTACAGCGCCATGGAACGATTGGCACTTTAATAATAAATAATAATAAAATAATAATTCATGGGACAGAGGGTGGGTTCTGCCATTTCTTTGGACTTCCTGTCTGTAATCTGATACATAGCAGTTGAAGAAACCTATGGTCAACTGCAAATGGCTCCTTAAGCTACTTCCACACTTGCGGTAGCAGGGTCTGCTCACTGTGCCTCCGAAAGTTTGCTCCAGCCCCATTCACTATAAAGAGGGCAGGCCGGAGGTCCGGCCACAGCACTGCAAACATGCCGAGAGGCAGCATGCTGTAGTTTTTTTGTCTGGCCGCCTCTCGGCTTGTTTGCCGTGCTGCGGCTGGACCTTGGCCCACCCCTATGATAGTGAATGGGGCCGGAGCGAACTTCCGGCGGCACAGTGGGCTAGCGTTACCACAGATCTGGCGGACCCTGCTACCGCAAGTGTAAGAGTAGCCTTACATAAAGCTTTAGGCTGCATTTACAGAATTAAAAGCTACATTTATTTTTAGAGAAATCTGATTAATAATGCAGAATGCAATGGGGAATGGCAGGGACTAAATGCTGCCAAGCTGCTTCAACCCCCAGAGAGCCAGTCCAGCTTTGAGCTGCTAGATATAATACAATAACAGCATTAAATGGAAATGATTGGTATTCAATCTGTCTCTTTATATAATGCATGTGTTTAGCGCTAAGCAATACTCGCACTGAATTGAGGGCAAAGAAAGATCAAGGTTGCTTGGCAGTGCCCATTTCCCATACTTCCATAATAATCAGATTGTTGTATACCTATATTTAAGGGAAGATTCTCTTTAAGGAGTTATTCTCATCATGGATATTTATGGCATATCCATAGAATTATTCACTCCTCTTTCCACAATGGGGTGTCTGACTCCTATACTGTCTCGACATCACATGAGAACGATTCCCTACAATAATTCCTGTGGATATTCCAGAAATATACTATGCCACAAATGACTATAATTGGTATACCCTTTAACCTAATAGCAAATGTAGCATAGACTTGAGGTGTCACCTTAATGGGTTTTTTTTTAATATTCATTTTGCTTTCTAAAATCTGCCACCAGATTAGGATATTTACTCAGAGTGCAAATTCCAATTTCTAATCTACAATTAAAGTCCTGGTATATTTAGAAATAAACTTAAATAATTTGAATATATTAGTCATATAGAAAAATTACAAGCCATCTGTGTCTGTAGAGAAAACTTAACACTAAAAGTCCTGTGATTACAGCAGCATCAGCAATGATTTAAACTCTATGTAGTGTGAGAAGAGTAAGAAAAAGAAAGGAAGAGGGCAAGTATATATAGATACTATTTAATACACGTGCATTTTCTCAAAAGATGACTGATTAAATATAACATTTGTACTGTTTAATCTGAAACAACTGTAAAGGGTCTGTCCCCTGGGGGTCCTTTCGGACAGACCCTCCCCCATCTTGGAAGGACCTACTGAAGGAATGATACTTATCTGATCAATACTGTTAGGTTTGGGCTTCTTCACTAACTTTCCTCCTCTGTAGATCTTTGATCTTCCCACATCAGCATCTGGTTTGATGTCTGTTGTGACCAATGACTGGTTGTAGCAGTGACGTACAGTACGTGGTGGGCATGTCATGCTGCGGCCAGTAATGTTGACGCAGGGAGATGTGAGATCTGCAGTGGCAGTGGGGAAGCGAAGGAGCCGGAACCCAGCAGTGGGGATCAGGTAAATATGATTACCTCTGCAGGTTCGCCCACGCTGTGCGGTTTGCCTGAAATGCCTCTACTGGTGAACAACCTTTTTGAAGCAACCACTTTTTAAAAAAGACCTGTCACCTATCCTACATGTCTTAGTAAATTCTTGCATTCCCAATGCAATAGCAAATCTGGAACATCTATTCTTATAACTGTATCTTGTGCTATTCCTGCTAGAAGTGTATGAATAAAGGTACAAGTGGGTGTTACCAGTTGAGGGTGGGTCCCTACACAGTCTGACACTGGCAGCACTGATTGGATAGTGTCAGACTGTAACACAGTTGGACCTTTATTCATAAGCCTCTAGCAGGAATAATACAGGGATAGCACAATGTAAGAATAAATACTCCAGAATTTTAAGTGGAATACAACTATTTACTAGAACAGACATGTCAGACATGGTGACCAGTCCTGTTTAAGAAACTAAATGCCATAACTTTCTGATGAGTGAGGGTTTTCCCTGATTTTCTCTGCACAGTGACACTCCTGACCACCAATTTGCAGAGAGCTACAACTCTCCACTCACTTGAATGGGGCTATCTCCCAGTTCCCTGCGTATTGGCTGGCCTGGGAGTGATGCCATGCAGGAAAAACAACTACCGGACTTTGGTCCCTTTATTGTCTGGCAAGGGTCCATAGGCTAGACTTCCACTGATCCTAATGTTATGGCATAGACTAGCAATATATTATAAAATGATGCAATTTCAATATTGAGAAGTGTAACACCAAGAAGAAAAAGTTGTGGAATTATCGAATCCACAGACTCGATAGACATATTAATGATATGCAAACGACAAAAAAAATGGAAAAAAAGGATTCAAAACATCTTTATTTATTTAATATCGAGTATGAGTCCCATGCACAGAAATACAGACAGTTACATGCCTTGGCATACTATCAGTGAGGTTGTTAATGGTTGTCTGAGGAATGTTCTGCCATGCTGAATGCACTTGGGCACACAAATAATTAAGATCTGCTGCTGGCAGCTCCCTTTTCAATTGCCAACCAATAATGTCCAAAATTTGTTCAATGGGACACAAGTCCGGAGACACTGCAGGCCATGGTAGCACGTTTAGGCCATGCAGGCTGCTCACAGTAGCATGAACAACATGTGGCCTGGTGTTGTCCTGTTGAAAAACAACTCCTGGGGCACTTTGGAGAAATGGCCTTACCACTGATTCCCCAACCAAATTAATGTAACACTGAGCTGTTAGTGTACCTGAAATAAAGACTAGAGGGGTCTGGCTACTATACATTATGCCACCCAAACCATAATCCCAGGATAAGAAGCCAGTGTAGCATTCCCTTGTGAATGCTTCTCCATGGCATTGCCCACATGGTCTTCAGACCAATCTCCAGCTTCAGCCTCCATTTCCATCTTGCTGAGCGCCATGATAGCCTTTGAGAGCGGTGGCATGAAGTCAAGGGAACACCTATAGTTGGTCATTAGGCTTGTAGCCAAGTTTCGTGAAAGCATCTTCTGATGGTTTGTGTAGACACTGTTTGCCTAGGCTTGGGATATGATGGTCCAATTTCACTTGCAGTACAGAATGAATCACTATGCGCCATTCTTCTAATCAGAGTTTCACCTCTGTGCACTTCTTGATGTCATTCCAGTTTGTCATTGTTCTTCCAACCACCAGGCCACAGAACGTTGAACAGTTCTGACATCTCACCCTAGGTATGTAGCGGCCTGCTGAAATGATAAGCTAAGGTCTCCCAGTTCAAGGATTTTGTCTCTCTTAGTTTATGACAAGTGGAGATAACTGGCAAGTCAACAAACAGGAGGCATTGCAAGACTTGATCTGATTTTTGAGGTTTTTATGTAGCTAAAAACTCTACTTTCAATTTGCCTTTTATGCCTCTTCCACATGTCACAGATTGGAGCTAGATGCTTGAAAATTTGATCATCTGCAGAGCTTCATAACATCTGCTGCTTCCTTGATTTGCATAACCTTACGGCTTTTCCTTCCTGGTGTTGCAATTACAATGTTGAGGAGTGTATAGCGGTACTGTAATACCCAATGACTGCATTAAATAGAGAACCAGCATGCTAGTGAAAATTGTGAATATTGATACAGTAAAACTCCAATTTTTGCTAATCCAACATAAGGGAACTATTTTTATCGGATGACGAATTAGCAAAAATTCCAGACTACTGTATGGGGCTTAAAGGGAACCTGTCATCTCCGAAACACCCCCTGAACTAGAGTAAGTGTTGTTTAGTGTAAGTGATGCTGAATTCGAATATGAAAGTTTTATCTTCATACTCTCTTCCATTCCGACGCTGTGCTCCCACAAACCAGCAGTAAAATGCACTCACTGGACTCTTCTTTGAGTCGTCTCCATTATGTGAGTGAGCACTGGAGTCCACTGAGTGCATTTTACTGCAGGTTTGTGGGAGCACAGCGTCGGAATGGAAGAGAGTATGAAGATAAAAATTACATAACCAGACTCAACGTCACTTACACTATACACCGCTTACTCTAGTTCACGGGGTGTTTTGGAGATGACAGGTTCCCTTTAAGGGAGTCTTAGTTTTACTATACACGCCTATAAGTACCCATACTTTAACTAAATTTCTTTAATGCTCCCTACAACAAAAATTGTAAAGAAATCATTATGTGCCGCATACATTTTAATGTTCGGTTCTCGTGGGGGAGGATCTGCCCTTTCCAACTTTTTTATGCGCGGTGGTCAAAACTGATATCCATGGAAAACAATACTGAATGTGATTTACCATCTGCTGGAAATAATATTCAACATGGTTTATATAATATAAATCACACAAATACACGTGATATAAAAATATATACAACACCCAAAGGGGCGAAAAAAATTGCTGCATGATAAATTTCCCAATCACTTCGATGAGAAATAACTATTATAATGTAATTTATTTCTTAAGCTTCGTATTATTCCGAGCTGCTTTAAAGAGGAGAGAGAGATTTGTTTCATAAGTTTAAATAGAGCAAAGCTCGGCATTTTATTCTGCTCCACGTGCTTTGCCAATGCAACAGAAGTGTAATTTAGCTTTGGATATTATGGAAGTCTCTGTGCTGTAAAACAGCAGGGTACTCAGTGGCTCATTAATAAAGAATAAACTTGGAATCTATTTACAATACACTTTTTAGTTATTTACACTCGCTTCTATCTATGTAATATACTATTACAATTGTCTGCAGAAGAGGAAGAATGCAAAATCCTCATATAATGGAGATTAGGGTAATTGTAGGACCGAAAACTCTCTACTTTTATTACCTAAATGCAAACTATGCTTTTTTTTACCAAGTGTTCTGAATTAAACAGTTTACACACTGTACTGCTGTATATGAAATTGCAAGGTGATTAAGGTTTCATCATGGGAGGCAATCATTAGAAAATCAGTGATTATTAAGCAAACATGGGACTACAACTACCAGCATTTTATTGTTGAATGTCCACGCTTACGCTCCAATTATGTGCTAATCAATTTCTTAATAAAGTGAAACATTCCCAGAAGACCATCCCTTTGAGAAGTTACTCCCTTTAAGGGCTCATGCACCCGGCCATCACCCCAGCCATGAATGGGTCCGCAATCTGGAAGGTCCGATGCTTTCTTTACGTTTCTCTCCGTGCCTGCGAACTGCAAAAAAATAGAATATGTTCTATTTCAAGGAATGCGTCTGGATCTGTCTGCGGAATCCGCACGGATGTTGCCTGTGCCAATGCACGGAATGACCAACCAATGGCCGTGTGTATGAGCCCTAAGTGGCCGATTTTCCTACTCATAGTTTATGGAAGCTGCCTCTCTGTAAGTAGACCACCCACCTATGCACCAAAGACAGCTTGAAATGGTGGCACTATGGATTTTATAGTGGTCAGACTCCCGGTGATCTAACATTTATCACCAATCCAGTGGAATATCATGGCATGCTTGACTTGAAATAGTGGAATTTCAGACTACTCCTTCAAATCACAGAAATATTCATTTGGTGCCTCCAAACATTCCCCTCTTCTGACATGTCTGTTGTACCAACTACTTGCATTCCCAATGTAATAACAATTCTGGAACATATATCCTTATGACTATGTTGTTCCATTCTTCTATTATTCTTTCTAGAAGTTTATAAATGAATTGCTAGCAGTTTGCAATGGGGTGTTACCACTGCGTGTGTGTGGGAGGGGGGGGGGTGTCCCTGTCACACTCTGACATTACCCAATCAGTGCTGCCAGTGTCAGACTGTGCAGGTGTAGTGGCCCAGATGGACACTACCACTCCTACATTCCTATTGCTAGCCTGTTTGCCACCATTGTATTGGTTTGCACCACCAACTGTACCACCAGCAGCAAAATGTAATTTTGTCATATGCAAAAACTGTTATGTTCATGTAATGTGCCTGGTTCACCAACAGGTGGCAGAGATCTTTAGTCAGGATGGAGGTTACCATTCCATTTGCCCCCCTTTTGGGCAGAAGTGGGCTAGTCCTGCTTCCTACCAAGGGAGGGATTGCAGAAACCTGGAGTGGAGTTGAGTTGGAGCAAGAGAGTGAAGCAGTATGGTGGGGGTGAGGGAGCGTTTTCCTCTGACTGTTGAAGGGGCTTTGGGAAAGTGGCTCAGAGAGCAGCCCACTCCGGATATATAAAAGGCTTTAGTACCTCTGAGAGGGAAAACAATGCCAAACACACCCTACACAGTATATCTGACTCTTATAAGAAACAGTAACTGAAGCTAATAGGAACCAGACTGAAGACAAAGATTAGCACAGCAGCAGAGAGATAAAGTGTAAAAGCGGCGGCTGTGCGCCTCTGTTTCCTGCTTACTGCCATGATCCTGGGCGCTGTGTTCATCGGTGATCTGCTCCCTGTGCTCCCCCATTCACCACAGCAGTCCTGAGCTCTGTCCTCTCAGGTACTTTTTGTTCTGGGATCCA
Source organism: Rhinella marina (assembly GCA_900303285.1). Classification (NCBI taxonomy): domain Eukaryota; kingdom Metazoa; phylum Chordata; class Amphibia; order Anura; family Bufonidae; genus Rhinella; species Rhinella marina. The sequence continues at coordinate 38,364 of ONZH01005016.1, forward strand.
CTCCACAGTTTCCCTTCAGCCCTGGCCAAAGCACGTTTGCTGCTTCTTCCCTGAAGCTCTTCCTTTTGGGCCGGTGCGTGTCACTTCCTGTGCTTTATGGGTTAGATCATGTGACCTAGCTGACCAATCCTGGCCCTCCTGCACATATATAAGTGACTCAGCCCCCTTCCTAGAGGTCTTGTATCCTACAAAAGTTGCTGATTGTGTTTCTGTATACCCGACCCATGCTTGTGTTCTGGACTCAGCTACTTGTTTGATCCCTGCCTGCTTGCCTTGATTCTCCTGTTGCCAACCCAGACTGCCTGACCTGTACCTATGCCACCTGCCCTGACCTATTGCTTGTTTGAGGTTGCCTCTGCCTCATCCTTCGGTCCTGCACTGTTGCTCATGGTCATGACTTGGCCTGCTGACTACATCTGTACCTCTGGTACCTTGCTCTGGTACCTCCTGGTCTGCGTAAACCAGCTGCCTCGTGTCCCAATCCTCCTCAAGAGGTAGCGACCTGGTATTCCTCTCGGGAAAGCCTATCCCCACCACCAGGGGTATTGTGAAGAACGAGGGGTTCACTTAGACAATGCCCTTAGAGGAGGTAAGATATGTGGCATGGTGGGTTCACACCTGCTGATTCGTGACATACCGCAATTATTCACATTTACCTTAACATTGTTTGGATGACACAGGTTTATTCAAGTAAAAACGTTCAACTTCACAAAGTCTGGACTCTACTTATGCCCCAGGAGTTGTTTTTCAACAGGACAATGCCAGGCCACATGTTAGGTCTCATGCTACTGTGAGCAGCCTGCATGGCCTAAACGTGCTACCGATGGCTTGCGGTGTCTCCAGACTTATGTCCCATTGAACACATTTTGGACATCATTGGTTGGCAATTGCAAAGGGAGCTGCCAGCAGCAGATCTAAATGATTTGCGTGCCCAAGTGCATTCAGCATGGCAGAACATTCCTCAGACAATCATTAACAACCAACTATCAACTCATTGATAGTATGCCAAGCCATGTAAGTGTCTGTATTTCTGTTTGTGGGACTCATACTTGATACTGAATAAATCAAGATGTTTTGAATACTTTGTTTCCATTTTTGTCATTTGCATATCATTAATATGTCTATAGAGTCTGTGAATTTGATGATAATTCCACAACTTTTCCTTCTTGGTGTTGCAATTTCAATATTAAGAATTGTATCATTTTATGACATATTGCAAGCCTATGCCATAAGGGACAATGCCCTTAGAGGAGGTAGGATGCGTGGCATGGTGGGTTCACACCCGCTGGTTCGTAAAGCAAAGTATTCACATTTACCTGCCAGTTTACCCTTTGCCTGCTGGAGCAAAGAGAAAGATTAAACATTGTAAAAACATTAAACTTCACAAAGTCTGGACTCTACTTATTCCACCAACTACAACTCCTTTTTTGCTACGGAACCTAACCTCGGAGAGCGACAGTATCCAGGTAGGAGCACCGTGACACAAACTATTAGGTCCGCAACATACCACTCTGCATTTCTAAACACTGGGACTCGATCACCACTGGGGGGCAACACGCTGCACAGGGACACCCCCTACTAGCAGCTGGATCTTTACTGCAAACTGTTAGCAATTTATTCATAACTTCTTGAACGAATAACATTTATTTTAACCACTTACACAGCGCTGACATATTCTGTAGACACTATTGTCACTCGCTGTCCAACAGTGGAGCTCCCAATCTAATATCTGCATCAGTATGTCTTTGGAGTGTGGGAGGAAACCTACACAAACCCGAGCAGAACATACAAACTCCATGAAGATGTTGTCCTTGGACAGATTGGAATCCAGGACCCAAGTGCTGCAAGGCACCAGTGCTAACCATAGAGCCTAGCTTAGAGATTGTGGTCTGTTACAGCCCTTAGATGTTTGAGAGCACAGTCTTATATTTTATCTTAATTCTTTTTCAAATCCACATTAAAGTCTACTAAAGTTCAGACCAGAGGCTGGTAGAAGTATCTACTGCTATTCATCATTATACAAACTGCATAACACATTGCATTTAATCAATTCACGGATGGCAGTCAACTCAATGAAACCGCTGTTGTGCCATTAATCACCTATCTTTACCGCATCAGATGTGCCGTCTAACTCAGCTCACCCCCATGACATCCTTTTTGCTCACTTGAGAATTACATTGTTATATAAAAGTAACATTTAGGAAGCATGATTCAGCCAGATAATTTGTTCTGATAATCACAGGACCATTTACAGCTTTTCTTCACATTAACCGTTAAACTGCTCATGTTAAGCTTAGGGCTATGCAGAGTTTTTCCAAGTAACACTATAAGGGGGTTGTCAGGTGGGTGAAATTTTTTATGTGTTGGTCAAAATAGATTTAAAGGGTTTGTGCCATGAAAAAATATTGAAAAACTTTCAAACTGGCATGTAGATCTGAATACTTTTGTAATTGCATGTATTATAGTTACATTGAAATCTATCTGTATAGCTCCACCTGCTGTTTGCTCTTTTTCTAATTTCTCAGTCCTGATCACTGAGACGGAAGCACATGATCAGTTCTATCCTCAACTGCCTCCAGCTGCAGCAGAAAAGGCATGCCCCCTGAGAAAGGACACTTTAAGCTGACAGCTTGAAATCTAGCAGAACAATTGGAGCAATGAATGGAGAAATGTCTGGATCCATGTGAGCATGGGCAGATTGGCCATAGACTCTACAGGGGGCCACGTGAGCCCTCCTCAAGGCTGCCAGCCAGGTCAGTAATGATCTGTGTCGTTCCCAGAGTTAATTAATGCTGGGGGTGTCAAGTAGTTGTGTACCTGGCCGGCAACCACAGGTGCCCTCCTGATTCCTGAATTCAACTGTATTGCCATCCTGAGGCAACATGAGTAGGAGAGAACATAGCAGCTGGCACTGACCACCACAGAGGGCAGCTTCAGAGGAGGTATTTTGTGCTGCTATGTGGTTTTTGATGCTGTGGAGGCAATTATTGTGTGGCACAAAGATATTTGGCTCTGCTGGGCGGTAGTTTGTGCTGCAATATGGTACTGCCTGGCCCAGCAACTTCAGTTGGCCCTGCCTCCTGTCAATTTGTACCCACCTACAACATGGGGCCATGCAGCTTGCAACTTTTTTTTCCAGGGCCACTTTAAATTCCCAGTCTGCCTCTGAATGGTACAGGGCTGGTTCTAGGTTTGTTAGATAGAGGTTATTCTAGATGTACTAGATTATGTATGATTTTCAGTTTTTACATTATTCATGGGATAACTCATTTAAGGGAAAAAAAGTATTCCTCAACCCAACAATTTCCTGTGGCTGCTCTTCCTTTCTCTTAACTGGTATCGGCTGCCTTCCACTTCTTGGTTCCAACTTGACACAGGAAATTGCAGGAGGTGCCTGCTCTGCCAATCACAGGCCACCGTGGAGATCTGCCTCAGCTCCTGGAAGAACAGACAACTCCGGGCATTCGTGGCTGTCAAAACAAGACAAGAAAGTGGAGTCCAACTGGGACTGGCAGGGGATCAGTGAAGTGAGTTATGCTTTTGGTATTTTTTTTAACCCATTTGTCCCCATATATAAAACATTTCAGCCCACATCAAACTCTTTTAAATTTATTGTCTCACTTCAGCAAGTGCTATTTATCATGTAGACAAAGTTAATACAAGGCAGTTACTCATGTATTATGATTGTCCATATTGCTTCCTTTGCTGGCTGGATTCATTTGTCCATTACATTATACACTGCTCGTTTCCATAGTTACAGACCACCCTGCAATCCATCAGTTGGGGTCTTACTTGCACACCTCTCTGGTGGCCGGGACCATGGGAGCACATATAGGCTGGTGCTTTTTCCTGTATTGTGCTAGCACGACCACCTCTGCTTGATTGCAGGGTGGTCTGTAACCTTGAAACGAGCAGTGTATAATGTGATGGGAAAATGAATATAGGCAGCAAATGAGGCAATATGGACAATCATAATACATCAGTAAGTGCCTTGTATTAACTTTCTCTACATGATAAATGCCACTTACTGAAGTGAGACTGCAGCCACCAGCCACAGGGATATGTGAGTGTGATGGTAGATAGGTTGTCACAGTGTAGCCAGTGGTTCTACTCACAGTTGGTTGAATCCTCCCTGGGCAGTGTGCAGTTGTGTGGAGGGTGGACACGACTTCCCTCGGGGCACGCTCCATACGCAGGGCTCCAGGATGGTCAGGTGAGGTGCCCTGGATGTTGAGTTTGACCGTGTCAGATGGCTGGGCCCTGGTGCTTCGTGACGCCAGTATCTTTTTAAAGGTAGACACACCCTTTGCAATGATGAGGAGGCAGTTGTTAATCAAACAAGAGGTATCTTTACTTTTGCCTTGAGTTCATATAGTCACAATAAATGATGTTAAAATTGGTTATAGATAAGATGTCCTCTTTGGCTGGTAGGTGGTTATAATAGGTATTTAGTTAGGCACTGTCTCTTTAAATCCTGTTACTTTCACTCCTAGTGGGATCTTCTATAACTAGCCCTGGTTCTGGACAATAGTAAATTAAGGTCACTTTCATAAGACCTTTCTTTTAGAAGGATACTCTGTGGGGCAGGAATGACACGTCTGCACCAGCAGGTTCCTGAAATATATAAAGATGGCTGCACCTTCCGGAGGGATCCAAAGTGTAGACCAATAAACAACTTGTACCTGGTTGTTGATACTGTAGTCAGATGCCAGAAGCTTCTCTTGACCACATGGGTGCTGGCAGAGTCCATGAAGACCTGGGACGGTCGATTGCCTCTGTCAGGCTTGACAGTCCAAGAAATATTCAGGGTTCTAGTGGTTTAGCTGTTAATTGTCACTTGCTGTCCTGACATGGTCAATGTCAGGGGTAATGACAGCCTTTTCCTTTAGGAAAGGTTCTCCACTTTTCTTCCTCCTGCACAGTACTTGGTTCCTCTTAACTAACTCCTTACACCTCCTCCTTTCTTTCCTTACACTCCAACTCTTATTATATCTAACTTCCTGTTACAGGGCCTTATATAGAAGGCAGAATGCCACCATCTAGTGCTGGAAAATAATATTGCAGTACTCAGCCATAGAGGTTTCACAGCACATTCACATTAATTCACAAATACATAACAATAAAATGGCATAAGATATAAGATATGACATGGCTATTTCAACATTTTGGAGTGTCCCCTTGTACACAACCCCCTTTAAGGCTCTCACCAAAGAAAATTTGGCCCAACCTAAATGTAAATCATACTAATATTGTGAAGGCTTTGGTAGCAGTATACAATGGGTCCATCAACACACCTTCTCTTACCCTGTGGGGCTTCAAACAGTCTTCTTATCAGTGTCTTAAAGGAATTTTTTCTATGATTTGTAACAGATATGCTCATGTAGTTGCTTTCCTCGTACATCTCCCCCATGCTTTTTTTCAATTTGAACTTTCCTGACCATTTTTCACCATGTAAACCAATCCCTCTGGTTTGTTTCCATCCTGTATGTAGCACTTCCTGTTCCTGTATCCAACCAAACCCATGATGCACTACTCCTTTCTCTACCACAGCTCCAGCACCGCCCCTAACAACAACCAGCTAGTTTATAGCACTCCCACCCAGCTAGTTACATAGACACTCCCCTATCACTGACCCTAACCATGCCCAGCTAGTTTATAGCTCCTCCCACCCAGTTACATAGACGCTCCCCTATCACTGCCCCTAACACCCAGCTAGTTTATAGCTCCTCACACCAGCTAGTTACATAGACGCTCCCCCATCACTGCCTCTAACACCCAGCTAGTTTATAGCTCCTCACACCAGCTAGTTACATAGACACTCCCCTATCACTGCCCCTAACACCCAGCTATTTTATAGATCCTCCCACCCTGCTAGTTACATAAACGCTCCCCTATCACTGACACTCCCATGGACATATCATCACAGGAAATAAGAGCAACATGATCACGGTCATGTGACCACAGCCTAGAACGGAAAATAGGAGCAATAAAGGTAAAATAAATACATTTTAAAATTATAGCTACCTTTATAAATGACTATTATAAAGGATGTTTATGTAAACCTGAAAACCCCTTTAAGGCATCTGGAGCTTTCAGAGGGGACTGTTGGATGGCTAACAGTCCATAATATAGTTCTTATTTAGCATCAACACACTGGTGTATTACTCAGCATCATGAACACAGGGGTTTGCATTTGAAAATAGTTTTAAAGCCTCATGCATCCAATTTACAGTCTTCAGAAAAACAAATAGCTTCCGCGTGCCTCCTTTTCTTCCACTCCCATCAACAGAAAGAACTGTTCTCATCCTCAAATATGGACAGAACGAGGATCTATACTGCGATTTACAGATTGGACACGCTGAGCTGTGAACAGATATATGAATAGCCCCATAGAACTAAATGGGTAGCACACTGAAGAAAAAGGCAGTTTGAGACCATCAGTGACCGCCCCTGCTGAATCATAGTGATCTGGCAGGAGGAGGAATGGAAGAGTAGCTGCATGGCCGGCTATTTTGGTGGGGAAACCATTCTAAAAATACAGACAATTTTCTGCAAGAAATTGGCCCATGGCTGCTGGTGTATAGGTGCTTTTAAGAGGACCTGTCATCTTTTTTTGTTACATTTAATACCTTTTGTTGTTCTCAGTCTTAAGCAAATTCCAGCACACTTTTTTTTCCAGATCGGCCTCTACATTCCCCCGCTATGGTCTTCTCTTTGTTTTGCTGCCTAATATGTAAATGCAGAGTAGAGGTACAGAAGGAGGAGACCTCTGATCTCTTGAGTGGATATAGTCTTCTCTCTCACTGTGATGCTGTCCACTTGATGTGCACCACTTCAGAGTCAGAAATACGACATTTAAAACTTGGATCCAAACTGGGCTTCGGTTCCAAGGTACCAGTTTAAACCAAAGTCGGAGTTTGGATCTAAGTTTTAAAATGGTTTTCGGTTTAAAAATCAATTACTGAAGTTATTCACCAAAGTCTCGCAAGACTTCGGAAATAACTCACTTTGCCTCGTCGGAGGCCATACAGTTTAATGATGTATGGAGAAGCTCGCTTCGCTCATCACTAATTGTTATATAAGCATTGCGACTTGGCCATGTTACTCGATTTTCTCACTTTGTTACTTTCAACACAAAATCACAAATATGCTGTAGATAGGATATGAAGATCATCAGAACATAATACAATGTGGCTAGAGATTAGTGAATCAGTTCTAGATTTGTTATGAATTTCCCAAAAATTCTACTTCCAAACATAGCAGAATTTTTGGCGATTTGGACAAATCGTGCAAAGCGGCGGTCGCTATTTTTGTATATCAAAATCAGTCCGCAAATGAGGGAATCAGGGCAGGGAAGATGAAGATGGAGGATGACATGATCGTGGGCATGGCTTTGACTGGTGGGCTTGCCCATAATGCCTTGCTTTCAGTCTGAGGGACAATATTGACTGGTTATTAGGCCCTATGTAAGGTCCCAAAGCGAGATGCTGCTGAATTACTTGACAGAAAGAAAAGTTTTAGCACTAGAGACAGGATTGACTGAGTTAGTATTGTCGTTTGTTTGCAGCAGGGCTTGAGCTGTATATACACTCACTGACAAAAAAATAACGCACCCAGATAGAAATGTCGGATTGTTGAAAAACATGGCATGCAGTTGTGTCTCAGGAAGATATGTAAATCAGTACAGGTGTGGTCTGATTAGACATTGGGTCTTGCCACAAGAGGGTATGAAAGTGTTTCCCCTGTTGAGTAGTGTACCTCTTGATGAGAGATTGTTGACTGCTAGATGTGGTTCTGTCACATACTCAAAGACATTTTGACCGATTGACAGACTTTCAGAAGGGGTACATCATCAGACTGAGAGAAATGGCATTGTTGTTTTGATGAATTGCAAACACCTAAGCTGCTCTGACCTTGCTGCTCTGAGATGTTGGGAGCAGTGGTAACGTGAGGGCATGCACACATGGCTTTGGACAGCCCAGTAAAGAGGTTTGTTTAAGCCGTCAACAAGCATTAGCAGTTCCCACAGTTTCGTTGTCCTCCATCCAGACACAAGTGGCACCTTCATTACACACCTTGGACCATTTCAAGGCACTTAGCACAAGGGAATTTGTCACAGTGCTCTTTACAAGTCCATTGACAGGCACAGTCATTGCCTTTGTTTGCAGTGGTATTGTAACCGGGACTTCTACAGACTGGAACCATATTGTCTTTAGTAACAAATCCAGGTTTTGTTTGGGATCTGACAACATTTCAAATATGAGGTCTCATGGTGAGCGCTTCAATCCTGCATTTGCTGTGGAACAATATACTGCTCCAAGTGCTTGTGTGATGGTCTGGTGAGCCATCACATATGACAGTCGGTCACCCCTAGTAGTGATACAAGGGACTCTAACACCTCAGTGATACAAGACATCCTGTGGCCACGTGTTGCCTCTCATGGCACGGATATCAACTGGCATTTTTCAGCAGGACAATGCTTGCCCACACAGAACAAGGGCTTCCCAGGAATGTCAGATTACAATACTTCCTTGGCCTGACCAGTCACCAGATTTATCTCCAATCAGGTATTTATGGGACCAACTGGGGACAAATGTGTCAAAGGACACCAATACAAAACCTGTATGCCTCTATGCCCAGCCATATCTCATCTTGTATCCATGCTAGACAAGACCAACAATATCCTAGAGCCTCGTATATGTTGTACAGTTTTCCCTAATAAACATTTCTTTTTGCACTATGTAATACTGTAAATTATATTTATCATCATTACTTTCACACATATTGAGAGTCAACAGTGGCTCACAGCACACCATCTTCAAGCACAGCTCAATACAGGTCGAATTAAATAAGTTTCCATTTATCTGTGAAGAGAAGACTTCAAGCTGCAGGGTTGGCAGGCTGAGTATCAGTAAGAAAGCCACTGCTAAGATTGCAAAATAAAATAAAAAGAGGTTTGTCTGGGATGAGCAGCATCTCCAGTGGACTATTGAAAACTGGAAGAAGGTCTTATGGACTGATGAATCACAATTTTACATGTTTGGTACAGTATTTTTTGCTTCATAAAAAGCACCCAATGATAAGACGCACCCCAGGTTTAAGAGGAGGAAAATAAGAAAAAAATATTTTTCATCAGACCTCAGATCCTCAGATCAGACCCCACATAAATATCAGGACATCAGATCAGACGCCATATCAGGACATCATATCAGCCCTCCATGTCAGACCCCCATCAGACCTCAGATCAGCCCACTCAGACCCCAATCTTAGACCCCATCAGGCCTCAGATCAGAGTAAAATAAAAAACCTCATCTTACCTGTCCTGTGCCGTGGCTCCTGTACGCGATCAGGACATTGAAGCGCCATCCAGGAAGACGGGAAGGGGGAGTATCACAAGCGTTTTCAGCGCTTTGCTCCCGGAACCTAATACATACTGGAAGCGCTCACTAGTATTCACTTTATAAGACGCACAGCCATTTTCCCCCACTTTTGGGGACAAAAAGTGTGTCTTATAAAGCGAAAAGTACGGTATATCACGCAGGGTTTTTGTATGCCATCAAATAAGTTAAAGTGATTCCTCAGTGTGTGACACCGACTGTCAAACACTGAGAATTACGCATGATGGTCTGACACTCTTTTGTTGGATCCAGAGGTGGCAACTTTCACAGGAAGGCTGGCATCCTGGACAGAAATGATTACCACAGCATTTTGAGGCTCCACGCAATACTCTGTGCTCTATGCCTAGTTGGTCAGGGGTTCATATTGCATCAAGACAATGACCCGAAACATACTTCTAGGTTAATTTAGAACCACTTAAGAAGACAAAAACAAGGCAGTGGGCTGCTGGATGCATTGTAGGAAGAATGCCTCGATTGTGTTCAGCAGTTAGATCTGCAAAAGGTGGCTACATTGATGAGTCAAAAATCTTTATTCAATTTTTTTCAAACAAAATTATTTTGTTCTGTGCCTTAATTTCAAAGTACATTTGAGATATTACGTGGGTCAATGGTGGCTGTGACATGACCATGTCTCAGAACAATGGATCAAAGAACCAGCCCTAGACGCCAAAAATTCAATAAATAGCTTTAATTTATATTCCAAAACTATGACACATTTTTGGTTTTCTCTGTATGCAGTGTAAAGCCTCATTCACATACTGGGACTTTATGAATGGACTGGCAGGTCCTACTACCAAACCAAACCACCAGTCTAAAAAAATCCAGCCCAGAACAGAATCTACATAGACCTGTACTCTTTATGTGCAGAAGCCAGCCTTTTTTTTTCTAAAAAGTTTTCTACAGTTAAGTGTAAAAATAAGCATATATTACTATGTCACCAATAGGGTATATTATGGTCTCAGAAGTGACGCAATTGTGCTTTTTTCCTCCAAAAAACTGCAAATTTTCTACAGTTAATAAATGTACAAATAAGAGTATTTTACCTGGTCATTGGCAATGTATATTTTGTGTGCAACTTGTCCAACTGTATCTGGTTTTCCTAAAACCTAAAAAAAATAAAAAAAAATAATAATACCTAGAGGGTAACATATGAGTCCTAGTATCATACACAAATTTTCAGGGTCCAATAGAGCACTTTCAATTAGCGCTGAATTTATTCCTACCCGAATCAAATCTTCTGACAGATTTATTAGAAAGGGACCTGAAACAAGCTAAGAAATTCACTCATCTCTAAATGGGACACATTTATAATTTTTTATTTTTTTGTTCATAGATGTGGCATTGGAAATGGTGATTTATGGCATAGGAGCATAGTTTAGTTTGTAGCAAGTGTGACACACTGAAAGGTCTGTTGCTTGATGGAAGGTTTTTTCCTCCCAGTATGTGCTGCTGGACTGATTGACAGCCAGGTGAGGTCAAGCACCGGACTGGATTGTAGATGCCAGTCTGGGCTTTGCTGACACCAAACAGTGTTAAAAGCCAGCCAAACTGAAGCAGAGTGAAGAGAGAAGGTTTGTGCCTGGATGAAGGCTGGATACCTGTCTGGGAGGACAGGTGGACTATGCTTTTGGACTTAGTATGGACTCTTTATGTAGATCCTGCAGCACGATGTGAATGAACACCAGGACTTTCAACTCAGGTGAAGTTGCTTTTTAATGTGCTGTTATACCTGTGTGTGTGAATAAAACACTGCAGTTGGATTGAGAACTGTATTTGTGCCTATGTTCTGCGTCCGCTCACCCTGTCTACCAGAGCGAATCCCCACAATTGGTGGCTTGGAGCGGGCATACGCAGCAAGGCCGATGCAAAACCAGAATTCTTTGTTTGTAATTTTTTTCTGGGCACTGTTGTATGTCCTGGATTAAGCCTGCTGAGTTGCAACCAGTGTCACGGGACAAGATCGAGGCTGTAGTGAAAGCCCTTGTAGAGGCTAACCAGCAACAGCGGAAGGCTAATCAGCGACAGCAAGAAACGAACGAGCTGCTGCTGCAACACGTGATGGCCTTACAGAAGAAAGGAGAACCTCAGGGGGTCCACGATGTCCGGAAAGCAGTCCGCACAGCGATCCCGAAAATGGCTCCAACAGATGACGTCGAGACCTATCTGGCGATGTTCGAAAAAGTGGCCGAGCGGGAGGGTCTTCCCCGAGACCAGTGGGCTGAGGTTATTGCTCCGTTCCTGACATCCGGGCCACAACAAGTTTACTTTGATTTGTCGGCTGAGCAAGCGGTGGACTACAACAAAGTAAAGGGTGAGATCCTGGCGCGACTAGGGGTGAATATGTTGGTTCGAGCCCAGCGGGTACATCAGTGGGAGTTTGACCCCACCAAGCCAGCGAGATTACAGTATTATGACTTAGTGCACCTGTTGCAGAAGTGGCTACAGCCCGAGGTACTAAATCCTGCTGCCATGCTGGACCATGTTGTGGCTGATAAGTTCTGGAGGGCGTTGCCACAACCCCTCCAGCGCTGGATTGGCCACGTGTCCCCTGCTAGCGCCCTGGAGATGGTGGACCTGATAGAGCAGTATGGCGCTACGGAGGAACTCCAGAGGGGGGCTCTAGGGAAGGGAGTAATAAAACCCAGAAAATCCCAGACCCGGCGGCCAGAGCTGAGAAAGACCACTCGGAACATGCCCTTTAGGGATCTGGACCCAATAATATGCTGGCAGTGTCATGAGCCCGGCCATGTAGGGGCAGACTGTCCCCACCTGGTTGAGCCTATGGACACAAACTTTGGGTACCGACAGTCACTGTATGCCATAAAGGTGTGTGAATCAGACACACTCTAGAGACTCTTGATAACAAATATTCGTGTCAGGTGGAGGTAGGAGTCACTCCAGCGGTGACTCTGCTGGACTCGGGGAGTCTGGTGACCCTTGTGAAGGCTACTCTGGTGCAACCCACTGAGTTTACTGGCCGGAAAGTTGGTGTATTCAGTATACATGGAGATTTAAAAGACTACCACACTGCTCTGGTATCTCTAAACACGGTTGCCGGCAGGTGGATCCATGAGGTGGCAGTGGCCACGAGCCTACACCATGAGTTTATAATAGGAAGAGACTTTCCGTTGTTCCCAGCCCTGTGGCCAGCTGTTATACCTACTGATCCCCAAAAGATACGGAAAGCTCCAGTGGAGAGGCCTGGCTCAGTCGGGTGCTAGAACATAGGGAACCCAAGGCAGAGGGGCCAGCGGTAGGGGTGACAGCCACTCCGGTGGATGTGAGGGAGACAACCCCACTGAATGGAATAGGTAGGGAGCATATAAAGGCAGCTCAGCGACCCAATTGCCTGGTCTATAATCAAGCACCTCGGGTCCAGAACTTTAGCCCAGGAGATCGGGTCTTGGTTTTTGTGCCGCCTGTGGATAGTAAGTGCCAGGCTAGGTGGCAAGGGCCCTACGAGATATTGGAGAAAGTAGGTAAAGTAATTTACAAGGTACACCAGCCAGGTCGGCGGAAGCCGGAGCAGGTCTACTATGTCAACTTACTAAAGTCTTGGAAAGTTAGGGAGACTTGTGTTGAGAACAACCTGCAGCCAGTATGTTTAGGGAAAGAGATTTCAGAGCCTCTGTCTGTTGCAGGCGAAGCAGCTGCCACGGTACGTGTTGCTGATAGCCTTTCCTCTAAGCATGCTCAGGGGGCCAGGGAGTTCATTAGTCGGGACACGGATGTGTTCTCAGACCTCCCTGGATGTACTTCCATAATCCAGCATGGTGTTGTCTCAGAGCCCCAGGCAAAAGCCAGTTAAAGGCATACCAGGTGCCCGAGGCTCGGCGATAATTCATCTCGGAGGAAGCACAATACTTAAGGGGTGTCATTGGACGCGGAGTCATCAAACCCCAGATGAATAAGATAGAAGCGATACGGAGTTGGCCACGGCCTGTCACCACCAGGCCAAAGAGAGAAATGCCCGGGTCACCAGATGACTCTGGTCTCTACAGAACATCAAGTTCACGGTGGAACACAGAGCAAGCTGGTTACAGGGAAATGCAGATGCCCTGTCCCCAGTGCACTGTTTGGCCAGTGTTCACCCACTTAAGGTTGAACAAAGAGGGAGGGTAAGTGACACACTGAAAGGTCTGTTACTTGATGGAAGGTTTTTTCCTCCCAGCGTGTGCTGCTGGACTTATTGACAGGTGAGGACAAGCACCGGACTGGATTGTAGGTGCCAGTCCGGGCTTTGCTGACACCAAACGGTGTTAAAAGCCAGCTGAAGCAGAGTGAAGAAAGAAGGTATGTGCCAGGATACCAGTCTGGGAGGACAGGTGGACTATGTTTTTGGACTTAAAATCTTAGTATGGACTCTTTATGTAGATCCTGCAGCACAGTGTGAATGAACACCAGGACTTTCAACTCAGGTGAAGTTGCTTTTTGATGTGCTGTTATACTGTGTGTGTGAATAAAACACTGCAGTTGGATTGAGAACTGTTTTTGTGCCTCTGTTCTGCGTCCGCTCACCCTGCCTACCAGAGCAAATCCCCACACAAGCCATTGTCAAGTATATGCAACAGATACATAAGTAGTTTGGGTATGATTTAATTTGTTATAAGCTTGCATCAAATATACCAAACAAATGCAACATTTTCTGTGCCAGGGTACTATTAGACAACTGCAGGTCAGACTAGTCATACAGTATAGATGTTAAAGAGTTTTTTCCCGGATTTCAACATCCATGGCCTATCCTCTGGATTGGCCATCAATATATGATTGGTGGAGGTCCAACACTTTGCATCCCCACCAATCAGCTGTGTATAGGTCATGAATATTAAAATCCCAGAAAACCACTTTAAATTTTATTTAACCACATCTTTCCACGCTTCTAGAGGAGAATGTACATAGTCGAGTCACATTGTTATGACCACTTCAGACTTTTGAGGTTGGTAGGGTGTAACTAATGAAGGAAGTCATGTGTTGTGAGCTGGCTTGGTGGGTATACAGTATAAGGTGTACCATAGGCTGTCTGCGCACACTGTTCTGGGTAAAAAGGACGTTTTATTAGAGTTTCAAAAGGAGAGGATTATTGACTTTCAGGCCAAGGCAGTATTACTTAAAATGTACAGTTTGTGAATTGTTCCCATCCTGCTGTGGTGAAAGTGTATCATGAGTGGACAAATGGCACCATTGCGAATAAGCGACGTGGAAACTGTGGAGCACAATGTGCTATTGATGTGTGAGTTGCTATGAATGTGTGTGAGGGCAGATCGACATGCTGCAGTGGAGAAGCTCACCGCAAAAATGAACCAGGGGACTACCAGACTTGTGTCTAACACAACAGTTCACCAAGCCCTACTGTGTATGGGGCTCCGAAGCATGCAGATGGTCACTGCACCTCTGCTCACAAAGTTGCATTGGCAGACAAGGCTTTCATTTTTGCTGCAGTATTGGAATTGGACCTTAGCTAGGGTTGCCTTCTCCAGTAAGTCACATATTCTGCTTCTTCAACTGGATAGAAGTTGGCATGTCAGGCAAGAAACATCAGAAAACAAACATCCTGCAAACTTTGCTGGAAGAACACAATCTCTCGTCTGGGGAATGTTTTTGTGGCATTCTCTAGGCCTATTCATCCATGTGGAAGGCACTCTCAACCGAACTGGGTATGAACCAATCCTTGCAGATTACGTACACCCATGCATGCGGATTGTCTTTCCAGGGCACATAGGATCTTCCAGCAAGACAATGTGACATGCTAGTTGGCTAGAAATATTCAACATTGGTTGGAAGAGCCTGACCAAGACTTCCAAGTATTACCCTGACCCCCAAATTCCCTAGAGTTGAACGCAATTGAGCATGATTGAAAAGCTTGAAAAATAAAGGGTATGTTGACCATACATATGCAGTCAGGGTGTAGCTATAGGGGATGCAGAGGTAGCAGTCACTACCGAGCCCAGGAGCCTGAGGGGGCACAAAGATCCTTTTACCATTTAAATTTTTTGACTAAGGCAGCATGAAGGCTATGTGCTTTCCTACCTCTGGCCACAAAGTACTGAGGGTAGGGGGCCCAAGTGAAATTCTTGCACCAGGGGCCATGAGCCTTTTGCTACGCCCCTGTATTCTGTGCAGCATAAGGTACACTACATGGTTATGCTAAAAGTGTGGACCACTGATATTTTTACAAGGGATTTATTTCTATAATTTTTTGCTTCATAATCTTATACTATTTGTGGAGGAAGTTTATGTATGATATACAGTACCCAACCCAAGTCAAAACTGATTCTTCTTATTAATCTCCACCAACTATACTAGACTATTTTTGAATGAATTCTTCAAATAGAAGCAATTTCTGCTATTATATAAAGGGAATAAAAACTGTGACAGTAGGAGGTCATCATGAGATTTATTTAAGAAATAGTTTTCATTCATTTTAACTTATTATCCACATATATTTAGATAATTGGGTGCCCAAATTTGTCCTTTAGCTTTGGACTGAAAACGGTAAGAATTCAGTACATCCTTCCTTCAAGGGCATTGCTGTTTCACAGACTGTGGATCTTCCTCTCGATAAAGTCTTTTCTAATCCTTTTCAAGGCATAGAGATTTCCAGTGAACTGTTCTCCATTGTTCCATACCCATTCATTTTCCTCAGTTTCACATTATCAGCAGATATTACTGGCTCAGACAAGGATTTTCTTGAGGAAAACATTTCACTAATTTCCAAAAAGGTTTTATTCTTCGTCTCCGGAATGACAAAGTAAACGTAGATGGCTACAAATAGGCAAACCCCACAAAACACCAAGTAACAGAATGCTCCTGCTGACTCCTGCAAGCAAAATGACAAATCTGATTAGTGCATACATCAGGGTTAAATCTAAAAATCTTCACACAGTAAAACAAGTTAAAAGGAGTTGTCTGAGATTAAAATCTCGACTGTTGTCAAATCTGTATTCCAATAAATACATTGAACTGCCTTAGAGGACACATCCTATGGACAAAAATGGCCAAGGAAGGTAATGTCTGGGACTGCAGCTGAACCCCATATCAGACATAACCCAGAAACAGAAGTTGTGTTGTATTTATTTAGGGAAAACAAATGAGACTTTTTTTTTTAAACTCTGGACCTTTTAAGAGGTTGTCATACAAGAACAAACCCTATACATATGGCCTTTAGTTCATATAAACATCATAGAAGGGTCCCCCTCCAGAGACCCCCTTCTGTGCCTACCAGTTAAAGATCAGGTCCTATTCTGGTGGACCCAGTTCACCTATGGTATGCCATTATCTTATATGGCTTGGTGTAGCTTCTTCCATTGACAACTTATTGTCAAGGGTTAGGGAACCCAAAACCTTTTTACAATGCCTAAAACGGGCACCATCCAAAGAATGGCGTTGTACTTGGTAAGTTGCGAGAAGGCACCATCGCTTATCGTAGGGGTGCTGGGTGTCGCACTCCAAAGGATCAGATACTGATGACCTATCTTATAATAGGTCAACAGTTTTAAACTTTTGAACAACCTCTTTAAAATTGAGGTCCATAGGTCAAACATGGTCTTAAAAATACCTACAGCGATAGGAGTTTTGGTGCATGAGAGGGCATGAAGATGCACTTTGGGAGGAAGACAAGCTGACGGAGAAAGTGAGATGTTCTGGACAATGTTCTGCTGGCAAACCTTGGGTCCTGGCATTCATGTGGATGTTACCTAAACATTGCACATACCAAGCACACCCCCCAATGGCAAAGGTATTCCCTAATAGGAGTGGTCTCTTCTAGCAAGATAATCTGCCCTTTCACCAACATCTGTGTGTCAGATAGCCAGGACACCTTCAGAAGCCTATTGGAGTCCATACCTTGACGAGTCAGATCTCTCAGGCAAGTAGTTTGAATGTTATGCTTGCTCATGGTCAGAGTTTGTACATGTGAATTCCTTGATAATTTGGAGGAAATTTATCAATACAGTTTGCAATGGCATATAAAATAATAGTGTTCGATCTACTAAGCTTAAAAGGATTGTCCCATTATTGATGTGAAAAATGAAAATTAGACACCATATAGTAGTTGCAGTTGCATACCTCCAATGGTGGCAGACCATGCCGCTGCTATGGGGCCCATGGGGAAGGATGGCCCACAGTAGATGAAAGGCCCCACTCCCTAATTACCATTCATTAAGGGCTCACATCTCACTCCAGCACAGAGTCACATCAGGGCAGAAAGCTAAAAGACCTGTGATGATATCATCACAGGTCCTGTTACATCTAGTAAAGGAACTGCACAGAAAATAGTGTAGCTCCCAGCTCAGGAAGTTTAGCTGCCAGGACCTATGATGACATCATCATCATCAGCCCTGCACCATGTAGTAAAGCAGGCTGTACCGGCACAGGATCTAGCATTGCCAAATTCCCCACTTTACCACAGGATTCCATTGACTGTAATCAGGTCTGGCGGTGATCCAGCCTAGATGGAGAATTTTTGTAATGAAAGTAAATTTCAAAATTAAATTGTTTTTCCTGCTGGGCTATATTAAAATAACATTTAAAAGGTGACACCATATTCAGAATCATTGGATTTCTGCTCACCAGGTTGGTCAGATGAGCTTGTGGTAGAACCAATCTTTTACAGCACAACTCACGTACACTTGGTGTATTTTTGAAATTGCCATAACAGAAAAAAAAAGAAAAATATTATGTATTGCTTACCTGCAGAAAGGGGAACACAAAACCAACTGTAAAGTTGGATAGCCAGTTGAGTGTTCCTCCTACAGTGTAGGCTGCGGGGCGATGTGACTGCATGAAAAGTTCTCCCGTTACTATAAATGGAAGTCCAGCTAAAAGAAAGCATAGAAATTCAGATATTTATCAGCTAATGCACAAAACGCACTGAATCATAAAGTCCCCATGGTGTTATACAGGAGCACTTCATACAGGGTGTGGGGAACAGGTCCAGGATACACCACTGCTGTGGGCCAAGAAATGGTGGCACCAATCTTAGACTACCAATGAGTTGTTGTTTTGTTTTTTTTTTGTTTTTTTTTTTAACCAGACCCTTTAGCTTCCCATATACCGTTACTTTAAATATCTTCTAGCTAAGGACTCGTTCACACCCCGTCAAAGAGGTCCTGTTGGCTGTTCCGGCACAGGATCCAGCATTGCTGATTTCCCCACTTTACTGCTGGATCCCCATTGACTGTAATCCGATCTTGCGGTGATCCAGCCTTCCGGAATAAATCCAAGTTTTCGGCCGGACAAAAACCATTGCATGCAGCTGGCATTCGCACCCGATTAGGCAGCCAGATCTCCTTGATGGAGATGTGAATGGGGCTTAAAAACACATTTCGAAATGCAGTGTCGACTTGACTAAGTGTGCGTGTGTTTCAAAGAGGAGAGGGAAACAAGTTACTACCAGACACCTCTGGCAGTGAAGGATCAGGTATGATGAAATGCAAAAATCACAACCCTTCTATCGCCCGATATCTGCCATTAGAGTGGAAAGTCAAGATACCGTTATAAACAAAGGATTTGGCCAACTTTGTGTACGGGCAGCTTTTCTTCTGGCCATGTTGGCACATTTAAATGCACCCTAAAGGGGTTGTCTCATCTTGGACATTAGGGACATACTGGGGTGCACCTAGCCTTTCTACTGCCAGAGGCGAAAACTGAAATGGCGCCCCTCCCTCACCAATGGCAATATCTTAACCTAACCCCTTCCCTTCAGCCCATGGCCCTTCGGCTGCCCCTCTCTTGCCCCAACCTGGTGTTACCTGAGGCGATCACCTCACGTGGCCTCATTGGTTGTGCACCCCTGGGGACATGCGACTAGGATATGCCCCCAATGTCTGATAGGTGCAGATCCCAGAAACCCTATTGAAGTGAATAGAGCGGTGACAGCACTTGCACAATGTGCTTCCTGCTCATTTCAATGGGACTTCCAAAAATGTTCAGCACTCCCATAGAAACGAATGGAGGGAGGCCATGCACGTTGCACTCTCCAAAATTTTGCAGGCTCCATTCTAAGGATAGGTGCAGGTCCCAGAGAGTAGACCCAGACCTATCAGATATTGGGGGTGTCACGTACCGGGGACCAGACCAGCCCACCTCGTCGCGTGACAAGGATTGCCCAAGCTCTTCAGGCCGATTCACCTCACGCCCTCACACACTGCTACGCCCTGCACCGGGCTGCAACTCGAGCATAAATCGCCACCTAAAGCCTGCAAGCACACCCACGCAATAACAACAAACTTTTGCCGCCACCACCTGTCCGTTACAAGGTCGACAGGACACCACTGAGTGTTCCACTCGCCAGCAGACACACAAACGGTAATAAGCCTCACGGAAAAAACATGCAGCCTCAGACTGCACATACACTCTTCATGGAGCTAACAGGTTCTTAAGGTTACAAGACAAACCATCAAACTTTTAGGTTTAATGTATGGAAATTGGACAGAACATAGCAGATGCATTGTAAAAGTCCTTCCTCCCAGGAGATATGGGCAGAGTAATGGTGCACAAACCAATTCGATTGGATCTCCCACTTTGTGACACTCAAATATGGCAGGCATTACATTTTTATGTCTTTCCTGAAGGGGCCGGCTTGAGGGCATTCTCCCTCACACCTCTGACTCAGCCCCTCTGGGCTGAGCTTCATTACACATGCAGTCTGGCCCTGGCCATCTAGGGAACACGTGTGAAAATATCCAAAAGATATTTTCCCAGTTGCCCTGGTGAAGATACAGGCCCCAGCCCTTCTTCATAATTCATCTCTCACCATTCCGAGTCCTAGCATATAAAGCGAGACAAGTCCAGGACGCTCGGAAGGTGAGATCCTTCTTTTAAGAAGATGAAGGCTAGCTGATACGACATGTTTGGTGTCCATGCAATGCCTCCATCATACGAGAAGTGATGATCTGGATTCTGGAGATATCCGCCCCCTCCTGAACAAGTTATGAAAGACTAAAATTATTCTTCATTCTCTGTTTAGGATTTCCTCCCTGCCGACAAGAGGCCATCATACGAGAAGTGATGATCTGGATTCTGGAGATATCCGCCCCCTCCTGAACAAGTTATGAAAGACTAAAATTATTCTTCATTCTCTGTTTAGGATTTCCTCCCTGCTGACAAGAGGCCAGAGAGTCTGCAGTCCTCTTCCTGAAGCATGATCCACAAATGGGACCATCCTCGTTAGCACCTCGGTGCTACCTCCCATGGAGCCATTTGGCTATTTCCCATGACCAAGGCAGACATCTCAGCTCTCTATAAATCAATTACCCCCAACATGGCTGCTGGCCTTGTAATACAACAGATACAAATACATAAATACTCACTGTATACATGGGTCACACCGGAATATGTTACGCTATGACATAACCATAAAACACATAATATCACTGCAAACATTCTAATAACTAAAGATAAGGCGGACCTTATTCCTGACAGGGGGCATATCCTAGCGACAGGCCCCCAATGTACAAGATGGGACAACCCCTTTAAGATGCATTTACATGTGCCAACCGAGCAAGTAATTATCGGGAAGGGACCATTTCTTCCTGATGAGGCCAGAATCAGACTAGAGAGTTCAATGCAAGAAACACATTGCATGGGTAAGTGTGATTTCCCGTTCTGACCTCTGCTCCTCTGACAAGATTGCACAGCATTATGTCAATGTAATTCACTACATTCCAGGACGCTCAGGGACACATTGTATTATAAATCATTATAATGCCTTGCAATCCTGTCAGAGGAGCAGAGGTTAGAACGGGAAATCATACTTAGACAGTGTTTTTCTCGAATTGAACTCGCTGCTCTGAAAGTAGTCTACAGTATTTTTCCTGATCGTCAGTGGAGGTAGGAGTGGCATTTACATGTAGTGATCACCTCCACAGTCTGGGGACAAATGTAGCCATCCCTCATCCTCATACAGATTCATTATTTCTGGGCAACAGATCGCTGTTCACACGGCACATTCTCCTACCCAATGAGTTAGTCTACCTGAACAATTATTTCACCTGATGGAGGAGTGTTTTGCTCACTCATTGATGATCTGCGGCACCTTCACACAAGCCAATTATCGGGAACCAGCGTTTTTACTAATGTTCGTTCCCAATAATCTGTCCAAAAATCAGGCAGTGTAAACCCGCCATTAATCACGGCTAGAGGGTCACTTTAGAGTTTGCTACAAGCCCTGTCATTCTCAGTTTGCACTCCTAGTATTATTAGAGGATATATACATACAGGAAGACTGATTATCGCTATACAACATTTAAAGAAATATATTTATTTAACTGAAATGACGGACAGAATTGAGTCAAAAGAACAAGTTATCCACAAGGTGACTACATATAGCATTGCTGCACTGTGAGCAGGCGGCTTTTTTGTTTCTATTGGCTTTTGTCTTGGCCAGGAGAGGGCAGACACCCTCAGCTTTTAGCTTTCCTGGAGAAACAAGTGAATATTGTAAGGATTACTAAAATCTTTGCAGAAAAAAAAAAGAAATTAAAATGTAATTTTAAAATTTCATTTCGATTTGAATTACAATTTCATTAGCAGCTTCTGTATATATACAATGCGATTTCCAAAATGTCTCTATTCCTAGTTTGGGATTATAATACATGCCAGTAAATGTTTATTTATTTATTTTTTTTTTAGGAATTACGGTACAGGCACACGGTGTGCATTTCGTATTGTGGATTTTCTTGTGGAAAAACTGTAGCATAATGCAGCACCAGCTAAGTAGATGAGAAAATCTAATGTAAAAGTTGCAGAAATATTTCTGTCATGTCATTTATGAGTATTTTCAGTGCAGATTTCTTGAGTTGCAATGCAAAGTGTAAAATCTGGGCAAATCCCGGATAAAATTTGCAAGTAACATATGCAGATTTTGGTGTGGAAACGTAGTGAAAAACGCACAAAAATCCATGTGGAAAATTCATATAAACTGCACTGCCAAGTGCATATAGCCTTAAAGGGGTTGTCTCATCTTGGACAATGGGGGCATATCGCTAGGATATGCCCCCATTGTCCTATAGGTGCGGGTCCCGCCGCTGGGACCCGCACCTATATCGAGAACGGGGCCCCCGAAGTGAAGAAGTGCGCACCGCGCAAGTGCGGCCCGCTCTCTATTCACTTCTATGGGGCCGCCGCAAATAGCCGAGCGCTGGCTCGGCTATCTCCGTCGGCTCCATAGAAATGAATGGGAGCGCACTGTGCATGCACGGCCACCGCTCCCATTCATTTCTATGGAGCCGACGGAGATAGCCGAGCCAGCGCTCAGCTATTTCCGGCGGCCCCATAGAAGTGAATGGAGAGCGGGCCGCGCTTGCGCGGCGCGCACTTCTTCACTTCGGGGGCCCCGTTCTCGATATAGGTGCGGGTCCCAGCGGCGGGACCCGCACCTATACGACAATGGGGGCATATTCTAGCGATATGCCCCCATTGTCCAAGATGAGACAACCCCTTTAAAGGGAGTCTGTCAGCTGCATATTCATTATAAAGCAGGCAAAATGCTTTTTAGAGCTAGCTCAGTTTAATGTAATGTTACCTTTCACTTACAGATCCATTGCTTCATTCTGGAGAAAAAGTATTTTTTAATCGATATGTAAGTGAGCACTTAAAGGGTTGTCCCATAAAAAATATTCTACAGTTTTAAAATCTGCAAACTACAATAATGTGAGTATCTGCAATTCAGTCAACAATAAAGGGGTAATCCAGTGTATAATGAATAATCACAAACTTACTGTAGCTTTTAATATTATTCATGTCTAAAAGAGATTGCCCTTAAGGATGACGAAATAGTGAAATGATTCAACAAAAATAATAATTAAATAAATCAAAAAGGCGTAGGAACAGTGGTGCACGGCGTCACAGATAAATCGAAAACCTTTTGTCCTACCCAGTGGCGTAGCTATAGGGGTTGCAGCGGTCGCAGTTGCCACTTGCAGGGCCGCACCGCCAATTAGGCAAGGTGCGGCGCAGCCCTGCGCACAGTTGGGGGGCAACGGCGGCGGCATGGCAGAGGGAGATGAGCGCTTCCATTGTGGAAGCGCTCATCTCCATAGTCATCTGTATCGCCATCCTCAGGACGGCGAAACAGATGCCTGTGCTGCGGGGCAGGGGAGGGAGAGGCGTTTCCCCTGCCCGTTCCTCTGATAGGCTACAGGCACTAGGCGTGCAGCCTATCAGAGGCCGGCTCAGGCGGCGCGATGACGTCATTGCATCGCCTGAGCCATACAGCTTGGGACACAGGCCGGAAGAGGCCTGCATCGCATCGCTGCCAGCTCAATGGAGTGTTTATTTTTTTTTATTGGAGCAATCACAGACGGAGCTCTATTGGGGGCACTGGGGGCATTTGTTACTAGCACTTGGGGGCACTGGGGACATTTCTTACAGGCACATGGGGGCACTTCTTACTGGCACATGATTTGGGGGGCATCTATGGGGGTGGGACACTTTACTGGCACATGATTTTGGGGAGGAATCAATGGGGGGGAGCACTTCTTACTGGCACATTATCGGGGGGAAATTTTGGGGGCACTTCTGATACATTATTAGGGCACTTCGTACTGGCACATTGGGGGACACTTCTTACTGGCACATTATTGGGGGGCACTATGGGGCACTTACTGGCACATTATTGGGGCACTTCTTACTGGCACATTATTGGGGGCACTTACTGGCACATTGGAAGCATTATTAGTTCTGGGGCACAGTAGGGACATTACTAGCAAGTGCACTCTGGCAGAGCTTGGACTTTGGGAGCACTTTACTGTGGGGGGCACCCTGGCACAGTATCAGCACAGTTATTTCTGGGGGGCGTTATATTTACACTATTACTGTCAGGGACACTATTTGCTGGGCGCAGTTATTTTAGGACACTGTGTGCCAATAATTATTGAAGGGGGAACTATCTGTGTGGTACTAGTGGCACAGTACTGGGGGTGGTAGGATGATTTGTCCAGAAGACGGGAGGATGATGGAAAAGTAATAAACTAAGATTTTTTTCTGTCAAACTGCAGAGATGAGAAATGGCTGAAAATGGCATCTGGTCTAAAAGGAGACGAAGATGAGGAAAGAGAACATCTACATCAGAGGAGCTGAACCAGGGCCCATGAGCCTTTAGCTACGCCCCTGGTCCTACCGCTCAGTCAGCAGGTTCCAGCGTACATCAATTGTCCAGGTAGCTGATGTAAGAGACTATCCCTGGACTATGTGGAGCTGTAGTTAGCACAAGACCGGAGTGGGAGAAGCTATCCCTGATGAAGCCCTACGTTGGGGGGTGCTACACTGGCCCTGATAGCCTAACCACAAAGCACCTGCCCTGATAAGGGCGACCCTGTCCGGAACCTTACCCTAAATAGATGGCCCTTGTTAGCCCTATCCTGCTTTTCCCTACATGCATGTTTCACAAGAACAGACACAAGGGGAGACACAAGAACTGTGGGTATATGAAAAACCACTACACAGATATGTACTCTGGGGCACAAATGCGGGTCACAAGGGGTTAATACCGCATACACCTACTATAAGGGAGCTATGTAAAGGGTATAACTGTAATCCCAAATAAACAGAAAAGGGGGGTTGACGCTGGATAGAGGACCAACACCCACAATAATAGGGGCCAAATGATAAATACGGGCAAATAGCTACCTGGACAATTGATGTATGCTGGAACCTTTCGACCGAGTGGTAGGACAAAAGGTTTTTGATTTATCTGTGCCGCCGTGCACCTCTGTTCCTACTGCCTTTTTTATTTATTTAATCATTATTATTTTTGTTGAATTATTTCACCATTTCGTCATCCTAAGGGCTATCTCTTTTAGACATTAATAGTTTTAAAACCAGCACCTGGATCTGAATACTTTTGTAATTGCATGTAATTAAACATTTTGTATAGCCAGTATAGCCACTGTATAGCACCACCTGCTGTTTGTTCTTTCTTATTTCTTTGTCCTGCTCACTGAGATGGTCGCACATGCTGTTTCATTCTTCAACTCCTAAGCTGTGATAGGGAGAGCATGGACATGCCCCAGATCTGCAGCAGAGAAGACACTCCCCTTGAGCTGCCAGCTTGATATAAAGCAGAGCAATGAATGGTGAATCTCTGGATCCATGTAAAGTACAGGGCTGGTTCGAGCTTTGTTCGAAAGAGACTGTCATGTACTGTATGATGTCTAATTTCCATTTTTTACATAAGTCATGGCATGACCCCTTTAAGTGTGCCAAGGACAGACCTAAATCACTCTATGCACCCTTCTCCTGCTTCCTGTTCCAGCCCATCCCTCCTTTACTGACAGGGTCAGGTGAAATGACTATGCAGGAACTTGGCCCTGTAAATCAAGGAGTGGGAGGGGCTGTCAGAGAAAGCATTAGGAGCAAGGGTGCACAGGGTGGCTTGGGTATGCCCTTGGTGCACTTTACTGTTCATTTGCATAGGATCAACTTTTTCTCCAGAATGAAGCAATGGACCGCTAAGTGAAAGGGAAGATTACATTCAGCAGAGCTAGCCCTAGAAGCCACTGTGCCTGGTTTAACAGTGAATTTTCTGGTGAGACTTCCTTTAAGCCCTTCCCAACATCCACCATACATGTACAACAGATGACAGATCTTTAAAGTTGGTGCCCACTCTGAAATGGAGCGAGTTCTGAATAGAACGCCTCTACTATTAAAATATAAAAAAGTTATCCCATATGGTGAATTGTGTTATTGAACAAAAATAAAAATGGCCAATTTGCAGTTTTTTTCATCACTATCTCCCAAAAAAATGTAATAAAAATATATCAAAAAGTCATACACACGCTAAAAAGATATTACCAAAAACTACAGATCCTCCTGCAAAAAATTAGCCCCCACACATTTCCATAGACATAATTATAAAAAAAGTTATGTGGTCAGAATATGGCGATAAAAATTTTTCCGTATTAGAACTCAAGAGAAACTATAGTGAAATACAGGGGTCTTTCAGCCAATATTGTGGTGGTGCCGGCAGTGATTGGTACCAGTCCACTGTACCCTCCGACTTCATAAATGTAAGAAAAGACTGCAGCACTCCCAGGTCTTCAGGCAATACTGTTTTATTCACCACTTAGTGGTGAATAAAACAGTATTGCTTGAAGAACTGGGAGTGCTGCTGTCATTTCCTACATTACCACAAATTATACATATGTGGTACTGACCCGTGAGAAAAACCCCAATAAAAACGTGACGGAATTGCGTTTTTTTTCTCCAATTCTACCCCATTTGGAATTTGTTTTCCCACTTTCCCCTACATCCTATGCAATATTAAACAGTGGCATTAGAAAGTACAACTTGTTCCACATAAAACAAGTCGTCATATGGCTATATGAACGGAAAAATAAAATTGTTATGGCTCTGGGAAGGCAGTGAGCGAAAAACGCAAAATCGCAGTATTCGGAAAGAGTTTGAATATTTTTTATATTAGATAATATAAGATTTTGCCAGTGAATGGCTGTCCATGATTTGACTGCCCATCACAGTTAAGAAACGTTTGATGATTTTGCTCCCCATAAAGTAGGGAGTTTTAGGAAGACTTTTTATACAACTACAGTAAGTTCCCTTGTGCACCATTTGCTATGAAATATAATTGTTGCCAAAAAAACATTTTTGACTTCTATAAATATCAATGGGTATTCGTGGAAGACAGTCAGCTATATCCTGGGGCTCAGAGAGATTGTCTCAGAGTCAAAAGAGTCATTGATGCCACAACTTATTTTTTTATTCTAGTGACTTTCCCTGTTCTTCAATGACAGACAGAAGAGCAAAGATACAATATAGCTTGTTAAACTGAAATATAAGTCCTCACAGGTGGGGCCGGCTCTTCTCCTTTGCCGGTTGGTTACTCTGCAAGATCAAGTAGTCCACTGCATATGCTTGCAAGTGTGAACTTGCCA
Source organism: Rhinella marina (assembly GCA_900303285.1). Lineage (NCBI taxonomy): Eukaryota > Metazoa > Chordata > Amphibia > Anura > Bufonidae > Rhinella > Rhinella marina. The sequence continues at coordinate 65,650 of ONZH01005016.1, forward strand.
TAGATGTGAAGAATGTGGTTAGGGAGCTCTTAGTGACAGGGGCTCAGCTTTGGTGGGTTCCATAGAATTTACCAAGTTGTGTTGAGAAGCTGTGCAGAACAACTCTCCTCAGAACTATATCGTAAAGAACTGATTTAAGAGTTATGGAGAGGGCAATACCCAATACCATAATGGGGGACCATTTTCATCTCTGCTGTGAGACCTTACTCTTCTAGGTACGCTAAATCAGTTGTGGAAGTTAAATGTACAGTAGCCTAGTACAGGGGGCATCTACAAATGGTTTGTAATGTTATGTAACATGATGTAATAAATGATAATAGCAAAAATGGTTAGCACTCAAGCTATATTAAATCTGGCAATATCTATTAAAAAATAAACAAATTATTAAAAATAAATACACTTAAAAAATACTGCCACGTTTAATATACCTTGGTTACTACCATTTTACTTATTGTCACTAATGTGGGCTGTGGGGTACAGGAGCCTGGTTGTAGGACTTGGTATATTTAGGAGTCTATATTGTGTGTGAGTGAGCTCCTATTTGTATATTTTGGTTGTTTTATGTGATGTAATGTTATATTCACCCAGCTTGACCTGGTATGGTTGGAAGGGACAGGGTTAACCACCCTGTCCCTCCCCTCTTGGCAGAAGTGGGTTGGTCCTACTTTCTGACTAGAGGAGAAGGATCTAAATGAGTTTGTGAGGAGGGTGGAAGCAAGTCCATGTGCTCCTTCCCCTTAGGCCTCAGGATCCAAAGACTACTTGATCTCTGTAAAAGTTACTGTTTCTCCACCAGCCAGTAAAAGAGAAAGAAAGAACTTAGGGGGTAACTTACTAACTAGAAATATGTCTATATTAGCCGTATTTCTGGCACAGGTTGCCAGGTCTATAAAAAGGGGGCATAGCATGGGCAGGGAAGGGGATGGGCCAGAAGGGGGCCTGAAATGTACTAGAAATGTTGTACATACCAGTATCAAGGACCTTTTGAATGCAGTAATCGTAGGCTTAAGGACCTTCGATGATGTCATCAGGTCACATGATCGAAGGTTTGCATATTTGTATTTATATATATGTATGTGCGTATATATATATATATATATATATATATATATATATATATATATACACACACACACATACACATATATTAATTAGTGTGTGTTTGGGGGGAATGGGGAGGGGGGGGGTGTAGAAAATTTGCTGTGGGGCCCAGTGAGTTGTAGCTACGTCCCTGCCAACCTCCATACCACACCATCTGGGAAAAGCATTGGCGCTGCGCTGTGTACATATTATTGTTGGATGTACTACAACTCCTATTTTGAACTCAAGTAAAAAGCGAAGTTTATGTACCTTTGGCCTGGTTTCCTGACTTCAATCACACCAAATGCAGCCTATTGAACCAATACACCTCCTACCAGGCACCCATACCACCACCAGCATCAAGGGCACCCCAAACTATAGTCAGGCAGAAACCCCAAATAACGTGAGTGCCCGGAGGGAAGAAAGAGTAAACTTTCCTCTCATTGCACCGGCCCTGGGGAGCAATGGCCTGAGAGAAACCACTATGACATATCATACAGTCAGTATCACTACCACTCCCATCCTCTGCTGCGGCTCCTCAAGGGCTCTCTGCAATAGCACTATATAATAAGCTGTCCTGCTTTACAGACCTATTGTTTCACATGCTTTAGCACTGGATGGAGGGGGATTAAAACAATGACACACAAAATACCTTTATTTGTTTATTCCAATAGGGAACGGAAAAGTGCCCAGCATGCGGAACCTATCGAAGTCATGGTTTTTAGTTTTTTAGTTTAGTGTTTAAACAAGCTTAAAATATCTATGGCTCCAACAAAAACCTCCATCACCTACAAATCTTGAGATTCTAATCAACTACAAGAACACCAACTGATTATAGTCCAATGTTAATAGAACATTGTCTACATTCAGCCCATCATTGGAGTAATGAGTTTAATGTGCTTGAGAAGGAAGTTCAGGCACCAGTTCATTATTTCCACACCATGCCACATATAGAACTCTTAATGCAGAAAAAATCATGCAGAACCCGCAGTATATAGAATGGCATTCATGCAGATTTTTCCCTAATCCTGGTTGCTTTAAAAGTCATATTCATCATTGTTTATGAACAATGAGCCATAAAAATCCTAATTAAAGATGTAATTACACTGAATAAATTCTTAGCTGAAAATGAATTATAGATTTGTTGGAGGCACAGTTAATATATCAATGGGATAAACCACCACAGTCTTCATCCATCATTTTAAGATAGTCTGCAAAGATGCTAATATGGGTTTAACTCCTTATTGGTGGAACAGAATGGAGAAAGTTATAGTCTCTAATTCAAGCTCATTATGTCTAACCATGCTAAGTATATTTTTAACCTTGAAAACCAATATGGACAGTTAGTCTTTATAGATGTCAGGCCTTCAAGTCATTTATAGTCGATGCTTAAAATGTGCTAGTTGACTCATATATGCTACCATATTAGTACTCTGCAAAACCATTGTATCAAGCTTTAAAGGGGGTTGTCCACTTTCTGGCTACTGTTGACCAGTGTGTATGTAAGATGACCATATGACACTTACTAGTATAGTCTTTATAGAAATAATGTGCCATCTGCTATGTTTCCTAATCTAGGTCCCTTATTGGGCAAATTCCCAGTGCTTTCGGAGGTCCCGTCTAAAATATGGCGGCTAATTGAGTCATGTGACCAGACACATCATTCAGCCTCCTCCGTTCTGACACACTGCACTAACCACCCAGCAGTGCAAGTGCAGATGGCAGGTGCAGTGTATTTGAATGGAAGAGACTGATCATATGACCCTCCATCAGCAGCCATATGCAGGACACAGAATGCCTTTGGCTCCATAGTATAGAAGGGATACATGTAATACAGAACAGGAACTGTGCACAACCGACACCAAATTACAGTATGGGTGGAATTTAAGCTGAGGATCAACAACCTCCATGATTAAAGGCTATGAGCACCTTCAGGGGCAGTTTTCATTTTTCAGTTTTTATCTTAGTCTAAGTTCAGCCTATCTGTAGAGTATTTTACATTCAGTTTCACACTGAGCCGTCAGGTTGCCGCTCTGATGGCTCAATCTGTAACCCTTCTCTGAACTCTGGACAGCTCCTAAACACTTAAAGGGAACCTGTCAGCTCCGATACACCTTCTGAACTAGAGTAAGTGTTGTATAGTGTAAGTGATGCTGAATCCGAATATGTAAGTTTTATCTTCATACCCACTTCCATTCCAACGCTGTGCTCCCACAAACCTGCAGTAAAATGCACTCGCTGGACTCCAGTGCTCACTCACATAATGGAGAGGACTCAAAGAAGAGTCCACTGAGTGCATTTTACTGCAGGTTTGTGGGAGCACAGCGTCAGAATGGAAGGGAGTATGAAGATAAAGCTTACATATTCGGATTCAGCATCACTTACACTATACATCTCTTACTCTAGTTCAGGGGGTGTTTCGGAGCTGACAGGTTCCTTTTAAGCCATATGCTTCAGTTTAATAACCATTTGGATATAATAAGTGTTTATGAGCTGCCAGGAGTTCAGAGAAAAGGCCATCAGAGCAGCAACCTGATGGCTCAGTGTGAAACTAAAAGTAAGATACTCTGTAGATAGACTGAAACTTAAAAGGCTTTTCCAGGATAGGTCATCAGTATCTGATGGGGAGGAGGGGGATCTGAAACCTAGGACCCCCGCTGATCAGCTGTTTGAAAAGGCACCGGCACTCCTCTGAGCATGGCTGCCTTCTCACAGCTTACATTGTATTGTGGCTGTGCTTGGTATCATGTCCAGCCATTCACTTAAATGGGGCTGAGCTGCGCCTAGGCCGTGTGACTGATGGACGTGTTGTCACTAGAAGAGGCCATGGCGAGTTCTGTACCTTCTCAAACATCTGATCGGTGGGGGTCCCGGGTGTTGGACCCCACCCTTCAGATACTGATGACCTATCCAGCTGTAAAGCCTTTCATTGTACTTGCATAAAGTGGGCGACTTCATGCTATGTGAAAGCTTACAGGTGCAGACGATTTACTTACTGTATGAAACAGTGGGTGCACTCAAGTTTTTGCTGGCATCTGCACTTTTGTGTTTTAGTGGTACTGTATTTTTTTTGCAGTAAAAACATGAGCTCCACTTGTTAGGCTACTTTCACACTTGCTTTGTTAATCCGGGTATTGAGATCTGACAGAGGATCTCAATACCGGAAATAAAGAATCCGTTTTGACTTTACACATCAGGATGCATCTGTTCCGTTCAGATGCGGTTGTGAAAGTCAAAACGGAAAAAAACAGATAGTCACTAAATACATTGAAAGTCAGTGGGGTTTCAGTAGGGATTTTTTGTCTGTACGACTTCTTTTAAAAAAAAAAATGCATGCTTGAGCTCTTGACATTTTCTCATGCATTCTCACAACATGTTCTCTATAGGGGAAAAAAACAACATGAAGAAAACACTACTAGCAAACAATGTTGGCAAAAAAAAAAAACACACCATAATAAATAAGGCAAAAACCATAGTTGGCTGTCAAATTGAGCGTGAAGGGACCCTAAAAATCTAGCTTATATGTAGACAAGGGTCAGTGACTTCATATTAGAGATGACTGAATCTATTCGCCTCTTCGTAGATTCGATACGAATCTTGGAAATTTTTTCAACAAAGCGAATCCGAATATTTTCAGATTCGCTTTGGAAGATTCTTCTTAAATCTTTGTACGCTAACCCTATGTACGCATTATATAATTTGTACGCTAATGCTAGGCATCTGATAATTTTTACGCTAATGCGTACATATTCAGTTAAGTAGCGTACTTTTACTGTGTACGCGTTCTTTGTGCAGGCCTAGACAATAATATGCTAAAGCTTCGTACGCACTTTGTACACTCAGGCCTAAGTATTTGCGGGAATGTTCGCAGAACACTACAGAATACCGAAAGATTTGTATGCAGCTTCGACCAAATAGCTTCGTATTAAGTACGAATCTTTTATAAAATTCGACGAACATTCAGCGAAGCGAATTTTGGGTGATTCGCTCATCTCTACTTCATACCTACAGGTAACACTTACCAGGCCCTATACAGAAACCAGCGATGATTCCAATCACAAAAATCACGCTAGCATAACGCATCCAAGTGATCTGTGCCTGGAAGAGAATAAATAATTTATTGTTCAATTCTTCCTACTTTTCAGCCTCTATATTTGTGAACTGTGCCTAGAGGGGAGGTGGAGGAAAAGGTGAAAGTTGAGGAGGACATTGGCACAGAAATCCCAGCATTACAATACGGAGGCAGCATTGCCATCACCTGGACAAGTTGCTGATTATGCTGCAAATATGCTATTATAGTGGCCGTTTATTCTGTCTGATTCTTTGTTTGGATGTGGTGTTCCAAGTTTAACTTGCGATCCTGGTCATAGGTATGTCACGTGATTGGAACAGTTTGCGATCACTTGCCCGGATGTTGGAGCTAGCCGGCGGTGGAGCGCATGCTAGTATGCGTTCCACTGCAAGGAAGTATCTCCGGCGAGCGCGCTATTTAAACCCCGGCCATTAGGTGAGTCGTTCTGTTTACTCATCTATAGCAGTGACCATCGGACCCACTCCCAGTCTCGGGCGAGGCAAGCAGCAACCTGGGGCCTCACGTAAGAGGTCGCCAGACCAACACATACCTATCTTTTGTACTAACCTTGCAGTATCGGCTCTGAGGATAGAATCCTGTATCAGAGGGATCGTCATATCATTATGCTGGTTGTGAGGTTTGTTGTTATTTGCTGGGAACTGTGATTAGTATCATAACGAATGCCCCAACCTTATTGTTGCTTTATACTTGGAACTGCTATATGTGTATCAACTTTGGTCCATGGTCTACTTTAAAGTATCATCTGTATACGTATTTATATTGTTACACGATTTATTCATGTTAATTACCTACATATATCCCTGATGAACCTCCTTTGAGGGAAACGCGTTGGGATTTCTGATTTGGTAATTCTTTAGGGTGAGCAGAGGGTCAATCAGACTAGGTACGAGACCAGGGAGCATCCACCATCAGGATTCATCCCTGGGTTGAGGGGGTAGAATAGGTGTTACAATAGGGACGGTTTTTCTTTTCCTTTGTACCCAACCCCTCTCCGCCTGTGTTATATTCCTATTTCCTGGTCTGATTGCTGATGCTCCTTTAGATATAGATGGAATCATCTTCATTTTCTATTTCTGTAGATTAGTAATCTTTTTGGGTACCAGTGCCCGCTATTGGCGTTATTTGGATATACCATTTTATATAATATGTATCATTAAATGTTAAGTTTTAGCGTTCCAGCTTCTCTGTGCGCCAAGTTGCTGATGTGCCTGGTCCGGAAGCACATTTACCCAGTGGACTGTAAAGGACATATATTGGCCTTTACCATAGTTACAACTCTATACGTCAGCACTGGTGTGAACTCTATCACACACCGAGAGGCCCAAGGACTGGCCCATCAACGTAGGTATGCAGGGCTGGTACAGCTTTTTTGGAAAAGTAATGTCAGCTTGGGACTCTCCACCTTGTGTGGGCATGAGCCATCAGTTCTCTGAATTGTGTAGAGTCAACTACATGGAAAGGGGGGACTGTAGTACCAGCAACTTGGTCAGGTGAACGTTCAGCTTCTGCTCCATTGGATGAATGCATGCATACTATTGTCTTTTTGCAATCGCCTTGATGAACGATTGTAGTCAAAACAAGTAACTAGGAGGAGGAGGAAGAGCAACGGATAAATAGATGCAATTAAATCCTGATGAAGGAAATGGGCTTCCTTCTACTATGTTGTTTACCTGACTGGAGAGGAGAAGCGGGCGGTTGCTGATTAGGCGTAACAGTGATGGGACACGGTTTTCCCATGCCACTTTATGGCACAC
>ONZH01005017.1:0-33432 GCA_900303285.1 Rhinella marina
TAGATACACAGCTCAGCAGAGTATCACAAGGATAGGGTTAGATACACAGCTCAGCAGACAGTATCACAAGTTAGGTTAGATACACAGCTCAGCAGACAGTATCACACTATATACAAAAACATATAATAGCTTCATAGACAGTATCATACCTAATAGGATTAGATACAAAGCTCAGCAGACAGTATTACACAGAACAAAATTAGATACAGCATCTCAGCAGACAATATCATAGAAGGTATGATTAAATACACAGCCCAACAGACAGTATCACACCTTATAGTTTTAAATACACAGTTTAGCAGACAGTATCACACATGATAGGATTAGATATGCAGTTTATCAGACACTGTCACCCAGAATAGGATTAGATACACAGCTCTGCAGACAGTATTACACATGATAGGTTTAGATACACAGCTTAGCAGACAGTATTACACAGGATAGGATTAGATACCCAGTTTAGCAGACAGTATCACACATGATAGGATTAGATACACAGCTAAGTGGGCAGTATCACACCTGATAGGATTAGATGCACAACTCTGCAAACAGTATCACACATGATATGATTATATACACAAATCAGCAGGCAGTATCACACATAATAGGATTAGATACGTAGTTTAGCAGACACTGTCACCCAGAATAGGATTAGATACACAACTCTGCAGACAGTATCAAATATGATGGGATTAGATACACAGCTCAGCAGATAATCAATCGCTATTTTAAATGTCATGCAAAAATTGAGGCATATACTGACACCCAATGTGGCTGAATTGTATTATGTACATTTGTAACATGTAATGGGACTGTTAAAAGTAAATAATAATCTCTGCATAATACTGTGGTTGGTGTGTGTTATTTTGCATATAACAAATATAATACTAGACTAGCACTGTATACTGACACCAAGTGTATCTAAATCACAGTATACGGCATATAGAATTGTGGTGAACAATGGCACAGGTCAAAATATATGGTAATCATTTCACAGTAAATGTAAGACAAACACTTGACGTGAATACCTTAAGTTCAGGTATTAGCTAGTAACACAATGCGCCACCTGCTGTCTGAATGTTGTATAGCTAGTAACACCATGTGCCACCTGGTGTCTGAAAGTTGTATTGCAATTTATCCAATTTAGATATAACGTCAGTTCGTGACACACATCTCAGGACATGTTGAGATAAGTGATCAGTTAAATGTGGACACATCTGTATAATACGCTTAAATCAGCGTTCAATTCATACATACAAAAAAGGAGACTTAACCAGACAGATGACTAACTTTGAGATCCTAATAGCGCAACGGAAAACACCTGTTAAAATACTTTCAAAACTGTATAATCTCATCCTCACTAAAAGTATACCACTAAAGAGAGCGTACATAAGTCTCTGGGAGAGAGATCTGAGAACTGAATTTTCATCAGAGGCAGTTTCCTCTATCTACAAACGTTCTCTTGGTCATCCTCTTGCATAAAGATACAGGAGAATTCCTATAAGATAGTAACTCGTTGGTAAGTGACACCAGTAAAAACCAACTTATGGTACCCTTCTATTCCTGACACATGTTGGAGATGTGAAGTGGAGAGGGGGACTTATATGCACATATGGTGGTCTTGTCCTAAACTAAAACCATATTGGACGTCGATATTAGATACTTACCGTTTCAATGACAACAACGCCTTCAACCACATTATTTTCCTAAACTGGGATGACTCGCTACAGCATGTGCAGAGGAAATTCTTTTCTCTCGTTTTGACTGGCAGCTGCAAAACTACTTATTCCCCCATTGTGGAGAACAACGACTTGCCCATCTTTCCCCCAATGGTTGCGGAAAGTGGACCAGATTCACGATATAGAAAAGGTGGCAGCCTTAACTCAACACACATATAAAAAGTTTAATAAATCATGGCCCCCATGGATCATCTATCGCAAAACCTCTACTTACCTTCAACACATTACGGAAGATGACAACCCACCGAATACCAACTAGAGACTCATAGGACAGAATTCATCCTTACGCCTATTGTCTATTTCACATCTCCATTAAAGTGAATATAAGTTTCATTGAGATCTTGGGATCCACCCTCACACCATCCACCCAATCCAACCTTTCTTTTCCTCGCTTCCCCCCTCCCCCCTCCCCCTCTGCCGTCATTGTCAGTAGATTCTACCCCATTCATTCCTTGATATTTACACACATAATGACAACAACAGGCATTAAGTTAATAGTAAAAAACGGTTTTATTTGGTTTCAGTCTGTTTATCGTTACAGATGATTCAGATTTATGCAAGTGATAATACCACCAAGTCAATACATCTATTTGTTTTATGTACTCATATGTGTATGTCACCTTATCATATGTACAATTCCTCAAGCATTGTATTATCTGTGATGCACTTTATTTCAATAAAAAGAAAATTGAAAAGAAAAGAATAAACACCAAAAAAAGGCTTTAGAACATATAACTGCGCCACTATACGCCAAATAAAACTTTTTTTTGCAACTAATGAACGCCAAAAAGGGCTGTAATTTTCCAACTTCACCACACAACGGCAAATAATACTTTCTTTTTGCCACTAATACACGCCAAAAAAAGGCTTTAAAAGGCTTTAGAACATGCACCGCACAAGGGTTAATAAGACCCCAATAACAAGAACAGTTTGCTTGAATTACAGAGCTGTATAATGGCAATTTGGATCCCCAGTCAGAGCAGCAAGGTGTAATAGGATTGTTCCTATTACCCATGCTGTAAACTCCCCTACTGAACCCTGTTCTGCTTCAATACTGTGGAATAAGTCCTCCCTATCCTTTCCCTACACTTCAAATTCCCTTTCTCTGAACTTCTACTGAGCAGAATATAAGTTTTTAAGTCTCTCCTAGAACTGTCCCTAGTGCCTGCCAACATCTCTCCCTGCACTAAGTACACTGGAAAATGGCAGAATCCAAGATGGCGGAGGCTATTTATAGGGCTGTAACATCACAGGGCTGGCTGGCTGCATGCATGCCATTGTGGGTGAACTCTTTCCCAGAGTTCTTTGTTCCATGTCCTAACATGTGCAGCAGCCATTTTAGGAAAAAATGCGATTCGTAACCACGAAGCATCATGAAATTCAGATTTGGTGCGCATCAAATATTTCCTGATATTCGGATAGAATTCCACTTCGTCAGCTTCGATTCGCTCATCTCTAGAATTCACCATCCCCACCTCCTCAGGCAGAAAGTTCCATTGTCTCACTGCTCATACAGTAAAGAATCCCCTATGTTTATGTAGAAACCTTCTTTCTCCAGACGCAGTCCTCGGGATAAATAGATCATGGGAGAGATCTCTGTACTGACCCCTGATATATTTATACATAGTTATTAAATCTCCCCTCAGTCGTCTTTTTTGTAATGTAAATAACCATAATTTTGATAATCTTTCTGGGTACTGTAGTGCACCCATTCCACTTATTACTTTAGTTGCCCTCCTCTGAACCCTCTCCAGCTCTGCTATGTCTGCCTTGTTCACAGGAGCCAATCCTGTACTCAGTACTCCATGTGTGGTCTGACTAGTGATTTCTAAAGTGGCAGGACTATGTTCTCATCATGGTCATCTATGCCCCTTTTGATGCAGCCCATTATTTTATTGGCCTTGGCAGAAGTTGCCTGACACTGGTTTCTACAGCTTAGCTTGCTGTTCACTAAAATTCCATGTCAGTGTTACCCAGTGTTTTACCATTTAGCATGTACTGGTGACTTGCATTATTCCTTTCCATGTGCATTTGTCAGTGTTAAACCTCATCTGCCACTTATCTGCCCAAGCCTCCAATCTATCCAGATCCATCTGCAGCAGCGTATTGTCCTGAAAAGACTGCATGAAAGATCCAGTTTAAACAGCAAATTGTTTCTGCTGCGGAAACTTTACAAAATGAGGCTTAGCAGAGAACAGGACATGCAGAAGCATATAAACACCATGCTGGAAGTGATTGCACAACTCAGATCAATCGGGGAGAATATAACAGACAGTCACGCCGCAGCTATGTTGTTGTGCAGTTTACCTGACACATATACTGCACTGATCAATGCGCTGGAGACACGACCTGAGACAGATCTGACACTAGCATTTGTAAAAACCAGGCTCATAGATGAGTATCATAGAAGAAAGGAATTAGTGCATGACTCCACAGAAACCGACACCAGAACCGCTCTTAAAGCTACAGACGCAAGGTTACACAAGAAGGAGACCAGGGCGTGTTTTAGATGCCACAAACAGGGACACATAACGAAAGACTGTACTATATGGAAGGCAGAGCAAATGAGACAGTGCCCCTCTTATACCAAACAAAAGGTCAAAGCCACAATCTGATCAATGGGAAGGAAACTGGAATGCCACATTTGAAGTCACAGGCAACCATAAATGTCAAGTCTGGTGCATCGACATTTAGGTCACAGACACCGAGAATGCATACAGGAATCTGACAAAGGATCTAACAGTATCCCCCTGTCCAGTTACTGTTAAGTGTGAATGTTGTATCAAATCTAAAGCTACAAGAGCAAAACTTCCCAAAGTCATTCAGAAGAGAGCTTCAAGACCACTTGACCTAATTCACAGTGATGTATGTGGTCCCCTAAACCCACCTACACCTGGAGGCAATAGGTACATTGTGACTTTCATAGACAACTATTCGGGATACACAGTTACCTACGTAAAATGCAACACAAGAGTGAAGTTCTTGACAAATTCCAAGATGTATGATGTAGCAAAGACCAGTAACAAGTTTCAGAGGAAGCCTCATATACTTCGGAGTGATAATGGAGGTGAATTCACAGGACATAAGATACAAGAGTATTTAAAACAGAATGGAATAGAATATCAAAAGACAGTCCCATATACAGCAGAGCAAAATGGGGGGGCGGAAAGAAAGAACAGAACTCTGATTGAAATGATCAGATGTACACTGACAGACTCTGGACTACCACAAAAATACTGGGGTGAGGCTGCAATGACAGCCACATATATTCGCAGAACAGACTCTTTTCCAGAACTGTTGAGAAAACTCCATATGAACTGTGTCACAATGAGAAGTCAAGTGTAAAACACCTCAGAGTTTTTGGATGCAAAGCGTTCATCTACATTCCAGAAGAAAAACGCACCAAACTCCAAAACAGGGCATTTGAAGGTGTATTTGTTGGCTATAGTGACAATGTTAAGGGTTACAGAATCCTAAATCCCAAAACAGACAAGGTTACCATTAGCAACAGCATAACTTTTGTTGAAGATCTGAGAGACAATGTAATGACAACAAAGGAAGCATGAACAGAAGAGAAAACTGACACTGATCAACCCACCTCTGTAACTTCTGAACAAACAGTTGAAGTGAGTGCAGACTCTACCAGTACTGAAGAGCAGACACAAGCAAGCTCAGACACAGAACCGAGGCGCTCAACGAGAGAAAACAAAGGTAAACCACCTGTATGTCTCTCATACAAGGCAAGCATTGCCAATGCCAATGACCCTACAACCTGGGAAGACATATCTCAGCGTTCAGAAGGGGAAGCAAGTAAATGGATAGAAGCTGCTAAGGAAGAGATAAAATCCATGCATGACACTTAAAGGGAACCTGTCAGCTCTGAAACACCCTCCAAACTAGAGTAAACGGTGTATAGTGTAAGTGATGTCGAGTCCTGTTATGTAATTTTTATCTTCATACTCACTTCCATTCTGATGTTGTGCTCCCACAAATCAGCAGTAAAATGCACTCAGTGGACTCCAGTGCTCACTCAAATAATGGAGAGGACTCAAAGAAGAGTCCTGTCAATGAATTTTACTGCTGGTTTGTGGGAGCACAGTGATGGAATGGACGTGAGTATGAAGATAAAACTTACATATTCGGATTCAGCATCACTTACACTATACACCACTTACTCTAGTTCAGGGGGTGATTCGGAGGTGACAGGTTCCCTTTAAATATGGACACTTACAGAACTACACCTGTAAGGAAAGCCACAGGCTGTAAATGGACTTTTAAAGTGACGCACAATGCAGATGGCACAGTTGAACGATACAAAGCAAGACTCGTAGCCAAGGGATATTCTCAGAAATATGGAAAGGACTATGAGACATTTGCGCCAATAGTCAAACACGCTACAAAAAGGACTTTGCTGACAGTAGCCGTCACAAGGAAAATGCAAGTGAAACGTTTTGATGTGAAAACTGTGTTTCTACATGGCGAGTTAACAGTAGAAATCTACATGGAACAACGACCAAGGTTCAAAGATGAACAAAGGCCAGACCTAGTATGCAAACTTCATAGGAGTATATATGGTCTAAAGCAAGCACCCAGAGCGTGGAATATAAAAATAAATGAAGTGCTTACACATGAGGACTTTCAGAGGAATAAAGCAGACTCCTGCCTATACACAAAGAAATTGGCAAACAGATGGATCTATCTGCTTATTTAAGTGGACGATATCCTGATTTGTTTTGAGCAAGAAGGGGATGAAGCAGAAATACTGCAAACTCTAAATCAGCACTTTGAGACCAAAGATCTTGACAACATAAAGAATTACCTCAGCATCCAGATTTCTTTTTTTCCTGTCTGTGCCATTCACCATGTAAGGTGACATTCAGTTATTGCATGCATGTTCCAATAAACCCAATTCCTGTTACTCCACAATGTCAGATCTAAACTGACTCTGCTGCACCCAGCAACCATACTCTGCAACAGTGCAAACCTTCTACAAGATCATTAAAAAATATATTGAAGAGAAAATGGCCCAATACTGATCCTGCGGTACCCCATTAGTGACAGCGACCGAATCTGAGTGTGTATCGTTAATGATCACTGAGACAGTTACTTACCCACGTACAGACATTTTCCCCTAGTCCAAGCATTCTCATTTTATATACTGAACTGACCTTTTATGTGGTACAGTATCAAATGCTTAGGAGAAGTCAAGATATATGACATCCATTGATTTGCCGAGTTCAAGTCTAGAACTTACCTCCTCATAGAAACTGATTAAATTAGTTTGACATGACTGATCCCTCATGAAGCCGTGCTGATATGGCATTATTTGCTTATCTTCATTGAGGTACTCCAAGATAGCATCTCTTAGAAAACCTTCAAAACCTTCAACTGTTTACCCACGACAGATGTTAAACTTACCGGTCTATAGTTTCTGTTCTCTGTTTTTGGACCACATTTGTTACATGCCAATCCTGTGGAACACTCAGTATAGTGTCCTTAAATATCAGAAATAAGGGTCTGGCTATGACATTACTTAATTCTCTTAGGATACGGAGGTGTATGCCATCTGGTTCTGGTGATTTTTCTATTTTAATCTTTTTAAGACACCGTTGTACTTCTTCCTAGATCAGACAGGGCACTTTTAATGGGGAATTTACTTTTACATTTTGCATTTCATTTGACAGTTTATTTTTGTCAGTGAATACAGTGGAGAAAAAATATTTAATAGTTTTGCTTTCTCCTCTTCGCTCTCTGCAACTCCCCCTCATTACACTGTAAGGGTGCATTCACACGACCGTAGTTTTGGGTCCGCATCCGTTCCGAAATTTTGCGGAATGAGTGCGAACCCATTCATTTCAATGGAGCCGCAAAAGATGCGGACAGCATACTGTGTGCTGTCCGCATCCGTTGTTCCATTCCGCGGCGCCGCAAAAAATATAGAGCATGTCCTATTCTTGTCCTCAAGCACGGACAAGAATAGGCATTCTCTACATAGCGCTAGCCATGTGCGGTCTGCAAATTGCGGAAAGCACATGGCCGGTATCTGTGTTTTGCGGAGTCGCAATTTGCGGACCGCAAAACACTTACGGTCGTGTGAATGCACCCTAAAGCTGACACCTTCAGATTTATACGTTTTACAATTTACATAATTGAAAAACATCTTAGGGTTAGTTTTACTCTCTTTGGCAATTAGTCTCTCTATCTCTGGTTGCTTTTATTTGTCTTTTGCACTTTTCCTCACTCCCCTCCTGTTTTACTGATTTAAATGCTTTCTTTTTGTCATTTATTGCTTTCATTACATTTCTATTTATCCACATTGTTTTTTTCTTGTTCCTGTTCTTCAGGTCTATTGGTAAATACTAAGTCCCCTCTAGTCGGGTCCTGAACCGGTTTGGAAAGGTAATTGTCTTTGTTTATTGCCAAAAACCTGTTTCCTTTAAGAGAAGTACAGGTTTCAGTTTCCATCCTTTATCTGGGTAGTTATGATTTGCCCCCTCGTCTATTTCATTTAGAATAGGTTTTCTGTGGACTCTGGTATATTAGGTGGCTTATAATAAACTTCTATTAGTGTTATATTATTTTTTCCTCCATGTATTTCTACCCACAGTGACTCCACATGTTCATGTCCCTCACTTATATCTTCCCGGATTGTGGGCTTTAGACAGGACTTTACATAAAGGCAGACCCCTCCCCCTTTCTGGATTTGAGGATCCTTTCTAAACAGACAGTAACCCTGTATGTTAACTGCCCAGTCATAGCTATCATCCAGCCATGTCTCAGTTATTCCCACTATGTCATAGTCCTCCTCACACATCACTAATTCCAGTTCACCAGTTTTATTAGTCAGGCTTTTGACATTAGTGTACATACAGTTAAGAGGTTTATGTATATTTTTTACCCTACACCTTTCCTTATGAACTGTTCTAGTCCCTCCTTCCATTACCTTGTACCAGTTCTCTATCTGCACTTCTTCCCCTCCTATAATGTAATTTCCCTCCCCCCAGTCCCTAGTTTAAACACTCCTCCAACCTTCTAGCCATCTTCTCCCCCAGAACACCTGCCCCTTCCCCATTAAGGTGCAACCCATCCCTATGATAGATACTGTAGCCATCATAGAAGTCCTTCTACACCAGTTCTTGAGCCACTTGTTAACCATCTCCAATCTCCCGCTGCCTTTCTTGTGTGGCTCGTGGTACAGGCAGTATTTCGGAAAACACTACCTTTGAGGTCCTTGCCCTAAGCTAATAACCTAAGTCCTTAAAATCATTTTTAAGGATGGTCCACCTACCTCTAACTTTGTCATTGGTACCGATATGGACCATGACTGCTGGATCTTCTCAAGCCCCTCCCAGTAATCTGTCAACCCAATCTGTGATGTGTCGAACTATAGCGCCAGGAATACAACACACCGTTCGACTATCCTGGTCTTTGTGACAGATCACCCTATCTGTACCCTAATAATTGAGTCTCCCACTACCAGCACCTGTCTGGCCTGCCCTGCTCTCCTGGTCCCCTGCTTACTGGAGCTGACATACCCCTGACTAGCATAAGAAGTCTCCAGCTGCAGCAGTGCTTTACCTGAACTGACATCCCCCTCATCTGCCAACCTTGCAAACTTTTTGGGGTGTGTCAGAGCAGGGCTAGCCTTCCTGGCACTCTTCCCTTTATCCTTCTTTCTAATGCTTATCCAGCTACCTACCTCACTTTCCTGAGCCTCCATGCTACCACCCTCTCCCACATCTACCCCATACAGTGCTTGCTCAGTGAGCTGCAAACTCTTTTTCAAATTGTCAATGCTTCTCAGTGTTGAAACTCAACTGGTTAGATACACGATGTGCGATTCCAAACTGGCAATTTGCTCACATTTTGAACAAATATATGCACCCTTAAACAGCTGTTCCAGGACTGCATACATTACACAAGATGTGTACTGGACTGCGCTGACAATAATGAAACACATACTAAATGGGGATTACACAAGAAAAGAGAAAAAATTCAATACAATGCAGTGATAAGAAACTGACTTACTGTAGTCTCCTAATAAAGTCCCTGAATCTGAAGTCACTTAATCTAAAGTCACACTTAATACAAACACACACTTGAAATCAAACACGCAAATGCTCACAAACTTGCATTGTTTGTTTGCTTGTATAAGTGCAGCTCCCAAACAGCTTCAAACCAGACTGCTTTTTTTCCTCTGGATTGAAAGGTATGAGGCCGCAATTTCATCCCAATTACACAATTAGGGATTAACGGATATACTTATGTATAAAAGAACGTAAATAGCCTAAAATATGTAGTACAAAGCCACAATTTCACCCCAATTACATAATTAGGGGTTAAATGATATAATTATGTATAATAGAACTTGAGCACCCTAGAATCTGCAGTATCAGGCTGCAATTTCACCCCAATTAGACAATCAAGGATTAACGGATTGAATTATATATAAAAGAACGTGATCCCCCAAAATTCTGTAGTATCAGACCAAAGTTTCACGCCAATAACAGAATCAAGGATTACTGGAATTACTAATGTATCAAAGAATGCAAACAACCGAAAATCTGTCGTATTAGAACACTTTTTAACCCCAATTAGTGCAGTAAGATGTAATAGAAAAGCTCCTATTAGCCTAGCTTTATACTCTTCTATTGGCTCCTGCTCTCTCCCCATAGTGTGGATAATGCCTCCCTAATATATCCCTACATTATCAATAAGCTGTCCCTGAACTGTGAATAAAGTCTTTCCTAATCACTGTCCCTAGTGCCTGTAAAGTCTGTCCCTGCACTAAGTTCACTGTAAAATGGCGGGGACCGGACAGAAGGAGACTTTTTATAGCACTGTTACATCACAGTGGCTAGCTATCTGCTGATTGGTTACCTGCATGGCATTATGGTTGATCCCTCTTTCTAACGTACAGCAGCCATTTTATAAAAAATAAGATTCGTTACCAGGATTCGTTAAACAGATTCGGCATAGGTGAACTTCAAAAGGCTGATCTCTGCGGCACAGCCTGCTGGATCAGTGAAACACAGGTGTGAACCTACTCTCAACCTAATTCTGCAGTTTTTAGAAATATCCCATATGTGATCCAAATATGCTACATGACTCAGATACAGGCCTTAGAAATTAAAGGGGTTGACGGAGTTATGAAAAAAAAAATATAGCTGATGGGCAGCAATATATAACTAAGTTAAGCAAGTTTTAGGCAAAATAAAATATATATTCTTATTTCCCTGGTTCTCTTCTGGCCCTTTGTTTACATTCAATAACACCAATCTCTGCCCCTCCCCCTGCTCTGCAAAGAGAGCGAGTACAAGTGCACATTTCTGTCTGCTAGGATACTCAGCAGCATATTGTATGTGTAGGACTACAAATCGCAGCTGTACAATGACACTGCTGATACAGACAGGATCTTCCCTCTACCTGTTCTTGTGCAATACTCTACAGATCTTCTCTAGTCTGTCAGCTCCTGTGCCCAACATTTGTCTCCTCACTGCCTGCAGCTACTGTATTCAAGCCTTCAGCCCTGAGTCTGCGCTGGCTGAAGGGGTTAACATTTTTCTGACAGAATCAAAGGAGAGAGCAGCATCCGGCAGCACAGTTAGACTCTTATCTGATCTCTGAAGCCTGTGCACGAAACATCAGCAGAGCAGGAAAAGAAGCTGACATCATAGGTCATGTAACCCTGAGTGAAATCTGAGAAAGGTGCCACTGAAGTTAAAGTGCATTCAAATAACATTACATTTGCCTAGTCAGAAACATACAAAAGGACAAAAAAAAATAACTTTGACAACCCCTTTAAGGAGCAACTTATGAATTTTGCGGCCTACATTTTTTAGGATGTTTTTCAGGCACCAGTTCAGGTTTGTGCAGCCTTGATGTGCCAAAACATAAGAAACACACACAAAACACTCCATTTTGGAAACTACAACCCCTTGAAGAATTCATCTAGGTGTATAGTGAGCATTTTGACAGGTGTTTCATTGAATTTACTAGAATTTGTCAGTGAAAATTAAAAATGACCTTTATTCAAAGGATATGTAGTTTGAGCAACCACAAGTTTTCACAACGGTTGTGTCTTATTCACGCATTTAATTCTTAGTATTATTCACACAGTCAGTGTTCGGTCAGTGATTTCCAGCCAAAACTAGATGTGAGAACAGGTGCAGATCTTTTCCTCATATCTTATGTCTGTGTAGCTTCCACTCCTGGCTTTGGCTCACAATCGCTGATGGAAATCACTGACTAAAACACTGACATGAATAAGGCTTTACTTGTAGAAAAAGCACCACACAAACTGTTGTTCATTTTTTCCTCATAAATGGCAATACCACCTATGACATCACAAAGGAAAGAGCGCCATTTGGATTTTGGAACATGGATATTGATGGAATTATTTTTGAAGAGTGTGGTGATAGAGGGATCCAGATATCCAAATTATTGTTAGGAGTAGGCAACCCCTACCTTTACATTCCAGGATTGGGTCATATCATCTTCCATGTTTCCTTTCCAAAGCCAGGCCAGATGTTTGTAGCTATAAAATCAGTAAGATGGAACAACTTCACAGAGTCCAGAGACCCCTATCACATCAAATGTGAAGATGCCATATACCAGCTTTATACACACCAGAACCGTTAGAGGGGTCAGGAAAAGGCTAGTGCCTTTCCAGCTGAGGTCTCGCATGAAACCCCTATCTTTCAATATACATCAAAGAAATAGGTGGATTAATCCATATTTGGTCCACATGCTTCCTCCTGAGAACTCAAGCCATGTACAGTGCCTTGCGAAAGTATTCGGCCCCCTGGAACTTTTCAACCTTTTGCCACATTTCAGGCTTCAAACAAAAAGATATAACATTTTAATTTTTTGGTGAAGAATCAACATCAAGTGGGTCACAATTGTGAAGTAAAACGAAATTTATTGGATCGTTTAAACTTTCTTTGTAATAATAAAACTGAAAAGTGGGGCGTGCAAAATTATTCGGGCCATTTACTTTCAGTTCAGAAAACTCACTCCAGAAGTTCATTGAGGATCTCTGAATGATCCAATGTTGTCCTAAATGACTGATGAAGATAAATGGAATCCACCTGTGTGTAATCAAGTCTCCGTATAAATGCACCTGCTCTGTGATAGTCTCAGGAAACGAAAGGAGTATCAGACCACTGCAAATCTACCAAGACCTGGCCGTCCCTCTAAAATTTCATCTTAAACAAGGAGAAGACTGATCAGAGATGCAGCCAAGAGGCCCATGATCACTCTGGATGAACTGCAGAGATCTACAGCTGAGGTGGGAGAGTCTGTCCATAGGACAACAATCAGTCGAACACTTCACAAATCTGGCCTTTATGGAAGAGTGGCAAGTAGAAAGCCATTTCTCAAAGATATTCATAAAAAGTCTCGTTTACAGTTTGCCACAAGCCACCTGGGAGACACACCAAGCATGTGGAAGAAGGTTCTCTGGTCAGATGAAACCAAAATCCAACTTTTTGGAAACAATGCAAAACTATATGTTTGGCGTAAAAGCAACACAGCTCATCACCCTGAACACACCATCCCCACTGTCAAACATGGTGGTGGCAGCATCATGGTTTGGGCCTGCTTTTCATCAGCAGGGACAGGGAAGATGGTTAAAATTCATGGGAAGATGGATGGAGCCAAATACAGGACCATTCTAGATGAAAACCTGTTGGAGTCTGCAAAAGACCTGAGACTAGGACGGAGATTTATCTTCCAAAAAGACAATAATCCCAAACAAAAAGCAAAATCTACAATGGAATGGTTCAAAAATAAACGTATCCAGGTCTTATAATGGCCAAGTCAAAGTCCAGACCTGAATCCAATTGAGAATATGTGGAAAGAGCTGTAAACTGCTGTTCACAAACGCTCTCCATCCAACCTCAAAATACTCGAGCTGTTTTGCAAGGAAGAATGGGCAAGAATTTCAGTCTCTAGATGTGCAAAACTGATAGATACATACCCCAAGCGACTTGCAACTGTAATCGCAGCAAAAGGTGGCGCAACAAAGTATTAATGCAAGGAGGCCGAATAATTTTGCACGCCCCACTTTTCAGTATTATTATTACAAAAAAAGTTTAAATGATCCAATAAATTTCGTTCCACTTCACAATTGTGACCCACTTGTTGTTGATTCTTCACCAAAAATTTAAAATGTTATATCTTTTTGTTTGAAGCCTGAAATGTGGCAAAAGGTTGAAAAGTTCCAGGGGGCCGAATACTTTTGCAAGGCACTGTATATGCTTCCATGGTATCAACATCAAATAGATCCCAGCTCAGTAACAGGGAGCAATTAGATAACTCCAGCCATCCTCCCATTACCTCCGCCATGTTTGATAGCAAGTGTGCAGGACATTTGGACGGAGTGGATGGAGGTAACATGAAATTGCTAGGATGAATACCCAAAAAGATATTTCAATACAAATATTTTTAGGTAGACTTGGTTTCCAGCAACTGGTCGTAAAAACTGTCATAAAAGGTCATTACCATATTCACTGGTCTCCTCTTACAGGTGTGGGGGGGGTTATTGGGGGTTCTACAGACCCTTATAACACATGCAGGGAGAAAAGCAAACTGTCATTTCTTTGGGGATCACTAGCTTGATGGATGACCAATATTTCTGCTTCCCCAGGCAACCGGACGTAAGTCCTGTGATGTATTAAAGGGGTTGTCTGAGTTATTTTTTTGTCCTTTGTATGTTTCTAACTAGTCAAATACAGCAGCTTTTCCATACACTTTCTGCTTCTAAAGCTGCTGGTTTATCAGATTTCACTTAGGGTCACATGACCTGTGATGTCAGCTTGCCTCCCTGCTAATCTTGTATTCGTGCACAGAGCCTGTACACCAGACGTCAATGTGCTGGCCACACACCCCTGCTCTGCCGCTGCTGCTATCTGCTCTCTCCCTGGATTCTTTCAGATAAAACATTAACCCCTTCAGCCCGAACACACTGAAGGCTTTACAACAGCAGCTGCAGATGTAAAGAGACACAGGATCTGCCCTCCTCAAGCTACAGACACAGAGCTGACTGGAGCTGGTCTGGAGGAGATGCAAAGTATTGTACAAGAACAAGTAGGGGGAAGACCCTGTGTGTATCAGCAGTGTCATTGTACAGCTGGGACTTGTAGTCCTACACATACAACATGCTGCTGAGTATTCCAGCAGACATGTCACTGAGGCCAGCTCTTGTATTTATTCCTTTTGCAGAGCAGAGCAGGGGGAGGGGCAGAGATTGTTATTACTGCAGGTAAACAAAGGCCAGAGGAGAACCAGGGCAATGAGGAAATATAGATTTTTTTTTTGCCTAAAACTTGCTGCCCATCAGATTTACAGTACTATATTTTTTTTTCATAACTCGGACAACCCCTTTAAGTTCTTTTTTTATCCCTGTTATTTTTCAAACTGCTATTTTGCACTGTATGTATATGTCTGTGTATTTTATGTTGTATTTTTTATGATAACCCCATTGTTTGTACGTCCTTTTTTTATATTAAATCTTCACTTTAATAAGAACCTTCTTGTGTTCTAACGATTCCAGAAGAAGCGTTACTTATATTGATTTGCTAACCCTGTGACTGCTAGTAGTTGTAGGTGTTATTTAATGCAAGGTGTCTCGTCAGCCAGATGTGATGAGTGGTGGCCGCTAAAATTGATTCGTTTCAGATGATGGAGTGCTCAAAGAGAGAGGTCCAGTGTGACCCTGCAGGCTCCCATCCTGAATCTAAGTCCCTGATCCTACAAAGAGGCATAACTTTTTCTATAGCTGTCAATGGAGTTGAAACCCCTGCATCGTGTTGAACCTCTCCCTCTGTACAACCACTGTGATGCCGTGGTCACTACTGACAATGGTATTTAAGGGGATATATTTATGGAGTCTTAGCTATAGTAGCTCAGTCTTTGAATTGGGAGCTTAGCTGTGTATTAAAGCCAGCTCACATTGCAGATTGCAAAGGCTCATCTTCTGATATGTATGGCACTCGACGACAAGGCATTAAGTGATAATAAATCCCTTTTATAAGCTCCCTGTTGTCATCATGTACTGATCACTGACAACAGATAATCTAATGGAAATTGCCTTTTAAATCACTGTTACCAGTGATCTGTATACAGACATGCAAAGGAAACATAGATTGTATTTTGTCTATATACTACCAACTTCCTGAACTAGCATTTCAGATGCAGCAGGAAGCGCAGCTCTGTTCAAAGTTTAGTGGCTGTGCTGAGTTACTGTAGCTCAGTGCCAAGTCACTTCAATGTGAGATGAGCTCCAGTATCCCAGAACACCTACTGTACTTTGAGCAGAACTGTGTTTCTTGCTCCATTAAAAAGCTAGGTCTGTCGCTAGAGGCTCAAGGAAAATATGATCAGTGGGGGTCCCTCACCTATCTGATATTAATGACCGATCATGAGTCTGGAAACCCCTTTAATATGTGTTCAGTAGATTTGAGTGACAGGGAACTGCTTATTTCAGTTCCTTTTCATGACTGATCCAACCAATGGCATCGTGTTCAGGAATGTTCAGTGCCATGTAAGCTAGGACGCAAACTAACAAGTTTCTGGCACAGGGTCTATGCCATAAGTCTATTAATTTATGTGGTATGGATAAATACGGGTAAGCAATAAAACTATTGTATTTTTCAACGTAAGACACATTTTTTCCCCCAAAGTGTGTTTTATGCAGAGAATACTAATGAGCGCTTCCATTATGGTGGGCTGCTCTGAGGTATGGGGGGCTGTTCTGAGGCATGGGGGTCTCATCTGAGGCATGGGGGTCTCAACTGAGGTCTGAATGGATTGTTTTATTTATAGTGGGGCTCTAATCTGAGGTCTGATTGGGGGTCATTCACATTGGGGTCTGAGCAGAGGTTTGATTGTGGGTCTAATCTGAGGTCTTATTTACATTGGGGGTCTGATCTGAGGTCTGAGTGAGGGTCTTATTAACATTGGGGGTCTGATTGGGGCTGTGAGACGGGTTTTGATTAACACTGGGGGTCTGATTGCTGGTTTGATTTTAGGTGTAATTAAAAATATTTTTTTCTCATTGTCCTCCTCTAAAACCTAGGTGTGTTTTATGGGTGTGTCTTATAGGGCGAAAAATACGGTAATTAAACAGTAACATAAATCTTACCTATGAGTTCTTTATTTCTCACATCTAAGGCCATATTTCTTAACGCAGTGGCAACCGCACATACCACCCTATCATTATCAATTCGCAGGAGCTCAACCAAAATTGGTAGACCTTTTTCTTTGCGGACAGCAGCTCTGATATAAATAGACCACTGCAAAAAGTAAAGAAGAAAATATTATGTTCCACTATAGGTATTTAACAACAATTACATTCAAAGTTACAAAAAAGAGAAGAAAACTGAATTCTTATTGCTCACTTTACTTAATCTAGGCTGAACTCAAAATCTAGTTATAAATTCCTAAACCAGCATAATGTGTTTCATTTAAGAAACATACAATATAGCCTTGAGAAGTGCAACAAAATTTTGCTTGTAGACATGGGCAGTATCTCCACAATAGTGAGCAACTTTACAAGTTTTTGTGACTAAATTTGTACTTATTTCCAGCATATATGCAATATTTTTTTATTAAGCTTTCCCACTGCTATTTTATATAAATAAAGGAAGCTGGTTCCTCAGAATTTGCATTTACGCCATCACCATCTCTGTATGTTGAGCTGTCTACCAGGTGGTGAAGTAAGTAAATACCTGTGATTTTATAACACCGAGACAAAGAGGGGAACTCCATTAGTAGTTCCCAAGGTCAGTTTACTTTATCAGGTATGTCATTGTAGGATGGCATTTCTGTAAGCAAGGATGTATCTCATACATCCTTGTTACTGATGGCTGAATTTCAGGTTGTGTTGAAACTAGAGCCATCAGTCAGATCTTGTTTTAAAACTGACAATCTAAGTTTTTAAACAACACCAAGATTGCGATTCATTGACATTTACAGCTGTTAGACACTAGTCCCAGTAGGAGCTGCATATACCTGTAGCTCTCCAGACCAGATTTCTAAAGGCTGTATCTCTCAATGTTGAGCATAAACACTGCAAATCTGGTCTTGTTTAAAACTTAGATTGTCAGCTCACATCTCTAGCTGCTACACAGCCTCAGATATTCCAGGTTAACCACCCTCTGTACCTAATTAGGTCATGTATTGATGCCATGACCCAAACGTTTACCAGTATCTCGATTAGAGTACCAAACACACACAAAAAAAACACACAAACATCAATACATCTTATACAGTCTCTATCCTGTCCATACCCGATCTTTAGAGTAGAATATGGAGACCACGTCTTTATCGAAACTTATTACATGCTACAGTAATAGTAATAACAATTATAAGGAAAGGAATTTAGTATATTTCTGACAAATGACAAAAAATGTCATCAGTCAGAAAAGACATTTTGCTCACTAACTGTCTCCATAATAAATAATTGCTTTCATTTACCATAGTTTAAAAAAAAATACAGTATTGAGCCACTTCACATGGGTGGAATACAGGGGCATTTTTGCAACATCCAGAGTGTTCTAATTTATCTGCTGAAGAATGAAAGGAGATCCAAGTGTTGTATCCATAATACAGTAGAAACCATATAGCGTATTTTTAACCCTATAAGATGCACCAGCCCATAAGACACACCTAGTTTTTAGAGGAGGACAATAAGAAAAAATATTTTTCATTAGACCTCAGGTCCGACCACCAATGTTAATCAGACATCAGCTAACAGCCCCAATCAGACCCCCAATGTTAATAAGACCCCAACAAGACCTCAGATCAGAGCCCCAACCAGACCGCAACTCAGATTCCAATTTGATTTCTCTTTTCAGCCCCCACTGCTTCTCATATTAGCCCCCAGCAGCCCCCATTGCCTCTCATATTGGCCCCCAGCAGCCCTCATTGCCTCTCATATCAGCCCCTAGTAGCCCCCATTGTCTCTCATATTAACTCCCGGCAGCCCCCATTGCCTCATATCAGCCCACAGTAGCCCCCATTGCCTCATATCAGCCCACAGTAGCCCCCATTGTCTCTCATATTGGCACCCAGCAGTCCCCATTGCCTCATACCAGCCCCAGTAGCCCCCACTGCCTCTCATATTAACCCCGAGCAGTACCCATTGCCTCATATCAGCCCACAGTAGCCCCCATTGCCTCATATCAGTCTTCAGTAGCCCTCATTGCCTCTTACATTAGCCCCCAGCAGCCCCCATTGCCTTATACCAGCCTACAGCAGCCCCCATTGCCTCTCATATTGACCCCCAGCAGCCCCCATTGCCTGTCATGTTAGCCCCCAGCAGCACAGCCAACGACCAGGAAGCAGTGAGTACAGAGCCTTCACCGCTTCCTGGTCCTCCGGTACCAAAGAGCGCTTCCATAATGGAAGCGCTCATTAGTATTTGTCCCATAAGAGGCAGGGGCATTTTCCCCCCACTTTTGGGGGTAAAAAATGCATCTTATGGGTAAAATACGGTAATATCCATCTGAAAGTGGTCTTAGTTAATGCATTATATTAGGGTTAGGTATTTATTATTGTTAATTAGGAGGAGTTTATATAGGGGGATGAAAAATACTATAGAATTCCCAATACTTACATGCAAAAATTGGTTGGTGCATTTCTGTAGTTTTTTTATACATATGGAGCATTGTAGACATGTAATATGTATGAAACCCTCAGCTCTTACAGGTTTGTTTTGTTTGTTTTATATTTTATTTGCATAAAGGCTCTACTAGAGGACACACTTAAAGAGGTTTTTCTTATTGATGATCTATCTTTTGGCTAGATCATCAGCATCTGATCGGCAAGGGTCTGACACCCGGGACCCCCAGCGAGCAGCTGTTTGAAAAGGCTCACAGTAGCGCCTCTGTCTTCTTGCTGCTTTCCGCAAACCAGTAACATCATGACTATCTCACGTGGTCTGGGGGCAGCTCAGCTCCACTGAAGTGAATAGCAATGAGCTGCGCCCAGGCCATATCACATAGTTGTGATGTCACTGGCCTATAGGAAGCAGCAAGGAGGCCTTGGCGCTACTGCAAGTGCCACTGCCTTCTCAAACAACTGATCAGCAGGGGTCCGGGTGTAGGACCGCCGCAAATCAAATGCTAATGACCGATCCAAAGGATAAATTATAAGTAAGAAAAAGGTCACAAATTTGAATTTTCAGCCAATTTTTGATATCACTGCTGCAAATCTGCATGAAGATGGTTGTGTGTATTAATGATTAGGTTACATTTTTATAAACAGAATGGTGTATGTTCTCAGAAAATATAGATTTTGGTAGCATGGCAGCTTCTTGGTGTGTGCAGTATACATTTTAATTCATTTGTGGATGAAGGCCAAAAAATGCATGACCTATGTTTCACTGTTTTTAAGAGTACAATCGCTTGTTAAAGGGGTTATCCTGGAAAAGACAATGATGACTTACCACCAGGATAGGTTAAATGGGGGTCAAAGTCCTGGCATCCCCACCGATCAGCTGTTTTACGAAGTCGCTGCGCTCACCGGAGCTCTGTTGAGCGATGAAGGCTCCCGACAGCTTTCCGAGGAAGACACCGTACATTGTATAGAGACAATGCTTGGTATTTCAGCTTAGCCCTAATGACTTGAATGTGCTGGGCTGCAACTAGGCCATGTGACCGATGTACAGTGATGTCAGAGGCCTTAGGAATGACGTAGGCAGAGGCTGCTGCGCTCAAGGCCCCTTCTAACAGCTGATCAGCAGTTTCCTGGTGTCACACCCCTGCAGATCTGATAGTGATGACCTATCCTGAGGATAAATCTAAATATCTTTTACTGGATAATCCCTTTAATGTATACACGTGTAGTTAAATAAGCTTTGCACACCTTAACATATTATTTTTACATTGTTTTGTATTTAAACCTCTGCTTGGATGTGAGTTTTAGGTGCAAGTGTTTGTTTTATTGCATTTATAACCCCTTCCCGACTGCCACCGTACATGTACAGTACTGCATGATTTAAGCCCCAGCACATTACAGGTACGGCAGCTGATCAGACAGGTGCAGCAGCAGGGGCCCAGCGGTCACTGACAGGCGAAACCCTGCTGTTTATGCCGCCATCAGTGAAAACATAATAAAAAATAGATATATTAGGTATCACCGCGTCTGTAACAACCCGCTCTATAAAATTATCACATGATCCACCCCATCAGGTGAATGCCATAAAAAAACTAAAAACAATGCCAAAACAGTCATATTCTTTCACCTTGCCTGATAAAAAGTGTAATACCAAGCAATCAAAAAGTTGTATATACCCCAAAATGGTACCAATCAAACCATCTCATTCAACAAAAAATGAGACCCTACATAAGACAATCGTTCAAAAAAATAAAAAAAAAATATGCCTCTCAGAAAATGGCAACACAAAAACAAGATATTTTTCTTTCAAAAATACTTTTACTGTGTGGTTTCTTCCCTTTTACTTCCGCTCTTTCCCTTCTGAGTCCTGCCTAGTGCCCCTACAGCAGTTTACCACCACATATGAGGTATTGCCATACCCAGGAGAAAATGGGCAACAAATTATGGGGTGCTTTTTCTCCTCAAACAACAAAAGTTAGAAGATACTGCATGACTCTTATAATATAAATCTAATATAAAAATATTTTTCCAATACGGCGAATGGTGTAACAGAAAAAAGGGTCAAAATGACCAATCTGCCATTTTTTCATTGTTTCTCTTACCCAAAAAATGTAATTAAGTGTGATCAAAAAAATTGTTTTTCAAAGCTTAAATTTATTTTTACACTATTTAGCCATAAAACCCCATACATATGGGGTATCGTTGTAATCGTACTGACCCATAGAATGAAGTGCATGGGTCAGTTTTGCTGCAAACAAAATGCCGTGGGAACAAAACCCATAAAACAGTGGAGAAATTGCATTTTTTTCCAATTCCACCCCATTTGGAATTTTTTTTACCGCTTCCCACTACATTGTATGTCATAAATAATGGTGGCATTAGAAAGTATTTGTCCCGCTAAAAATTAAGCCCTCATATAGCAAATTGAACGGAATGTGTACAGACCAACAGTTTTTTTGCAGCAAATAAATATAATTTTCCACATCAAATCACTCACTATTGTAAACATTTCATCAAACGTTATTGTGTTATTTTTCTCTCTTCATCGCCTATTCCATTTGTTTTACTAACTATAGCCTGTAATGAAAAAGGGCTCAATATTAGTTCACAACAAATATGTTACCTTCCAGCTTCCTGCGGCTAAGTTTTGTAATGCTCCAGCCGCACCTTCAAGGGTGTCTGGGTTTGAACACTCAGACAGAAGTGTGAGGTAGGGTTTGACTATTGAAGGATGCCATAACATCTGGATTCCTTTTGGTGGGTCTGCACAATCAGGGAAAGGTCCAACTCCATCCCACTGGTAAGAAATTGAAAAATATGTCATGTGACAGGAATCTTTGCAAAATCTTTCCCCAACAGCAAAGAAAGAAAACCAAGTAAGCATTTAACAGGTTTTAATTTTTTTTTTTTTTCAAAATATTTCAACACTGATCAGACAAAACATTTAAACCAGGGCTGAAGTGAATAAAGCAGTAAATTCACACTTCC
Organism: Rhinella marina; assembly: GCA_900303285.1. Classification (NCBI taxonomy): domain Eukaryota; kingdom Metazoa; phylum Chordata; class Amphibia; order Anura; family Bufonidae; genus Rhinella; species Rhinella marina. Next base: position 22,350 of record ONZH01005017.1, read on the forward strand.
ATGGCAACAGTATATCCTATTGGCAGTGGCCTTCTCAGCAGGATAATGCACACTGCAATACTGTTTCAGGAATGGTTTAAGGACCATAAAAATAAGGACTATATTAGACAGCAAGAAGACCAACTGTTCTATCTACCCTCATGATTAATGGTGTCCTCAATGCTGATTTTGATTTCTCTTTTCTTCTCTCATTTTTAATTTTGTTATTTGATAAAAATTAACTATTAAGGCTACTTTCACACTAGCGTTTTATAATTCCGGTATTGAGTTCCGTCATAAGGGCTCAATACCAGAATAAAACACTTCAGTTTTGTCCTCATTCATTGTCAAGGGGGGCAAAACTGAACTGAAGACAACGGAATGCTCCTAGAAGCATTCCGTTCCGTCTTCAGACCGGAGAGCAAACCTCAGCATGCTGCGGTTTGCTCTCCGGTCCAGGCATCCGCACCAAGACGGATCCAGAATGACCCCCAATAAAAGTCAATGGGGACGGATCCGTTTGGTGTGATACAATGGTGAACGGATCCGTCCTCCATTGACTTTCAATGGAGTTCATGACGGATCCGTCACCTGCACTCATACATACATACATACCGACATACACATATACAGACATACACATAAACATACACAGACATATACAAATACACATACTTACATGCTCCTGGCAGGTCACCATAGCGCAGGAGGGCGCTGTGGGGAATCGTCCTATGTGCGCTCCGTCCTGCTCCTGTACTGTGCTGTGGAGACCTGCCGGGAGCATGTAAGTATGTATGTGTATTTGTATGTGTATATGTCTGTGTGTGTATGTACTGTGTGACATGTGTGGGGCCGGAGCGCACATGTCCCTGCGGCAGCACGGATCTGGCAGCACCCTTCACCTGCCGGATCCGTGCTGCCGCTAATGTGAAAGAGGCCTTAGACTTCTATTTTTGAAAGCAAACTTTTACATATTACTGTATATTACTCCAATATACCCTGTTCACATAGCCGCCACTGACTTGATTGAGTCATTTTAAACCCCAGATCTTATTTCATTAGTTTGATAAATCTTATTTTATTTAAACCTAATTCTCTATAACTCCATATCCCTAATTCCAGTATGTATCGTCACTCTTACCAGTCAAAAACTGATAGAAATTACCTAATCCACCTTTTCCTTCGCTATACATATTTTGCTTACTTTTCTGTCCAAACTGACCAATTGGAGTCCATTATTCTTCATTCATAAATTTCTAATCATTTAATTACTTATTTACATAGTAACATAGTTTATTAAAATTAGGGTTATTCCTTTTAGAAAAAAAGACAACTGAGGGGAGATCTAATAACTATGTATAAATATATCAGGGGTCAGTACAGAGATCTCTCTCATGATCTATTTATCCCCAGGACTGTGACTGTGACGAGGGGACATCCTCTGTGTCTAGAGGAAAGAAGGTTTGTACACAAACACAGAAGAGGATTCCTTACTGTAAGAGCGGTGAGACTATGGAACTCTCTGCCTGAGGAGGTGGTGATGGTAAGTTTACTAAAAGAGTTCAAGAGGGGTCTGGATGTATTTCTGGAGTGTAATTATATTACAGGCTATAGTTACTAGAGATGGGTCGTTGATCCAGAGAGTTATTCTGATTGCCTGATTGGAGTTGGGAAGGAATTTTTGTCCCCTAAAGTGAGGAAAATTGGCTTCTACCTCATAGGGTTTTTTTTGCCTTCCTCTGGATCAACTTGCAGGATAACAAGCTGAACTGGATGGACAGATTACTTTTTTTCAGTCTTATAAACTATGTTACGTTATATTAAGTTTTATTAGACTGTGCAAATTTAAACATGCAAAAATCTGTTTAAGGCACTGTAGGGACCATCGTTGACACTGATACATGTCACCGAGGTACCTGGCCTTGGTGAAGTAGGAGCCAGTATTTCAGATGTGTCAGCGGCAGTAGGTGGTTGACATTTTGCTAATTTAGCATAGCTGTGAATAGCTGATCCGGGATGGCTCTTACTGGGAGTAGTTATAGAGTTGGGTGAGTGACTACTCTCCACGTTCCAGGCCGGATCTTGACTGGCCTACAAAAGAGCCAGCAGTGTCAGTTGGTGGTGATGACCTCTCTCCAGGGCCAGTTTTAGACAAAGTGTGGTCCAGGGCAAAATTGAAAGTGGGGCCTCAAATCCTGAAATATTGACAGTACTTTGTAAGCACGCACATCGATTGCAACCACAGCACCTGATTGTAGAATGCCACATTATATCTCTTTCAAATTTCTTTTTATTGAAAGTATAACATCACATAAATATGGCTTACATTAAGGATACAATAATAAAGAATAAAAGCACACAAATTGAAGCCACAGCAATATAAAAAACAACACAAGGAGATTGCATTCACATGAATCAAGGAATTGTAGAATAGACTATGATATTATATAAACTCTTTAGTTGCCCCATAGAGATGAGTTTTTACAAATAGCATATCAACACATGTTGAATGAGAAGGTAGAGGGGGGCGTGTCCAGCGACGGAGCAGAGCAGACGTACAGCTACATCGCTCCCACAGAAAACAGAAAATCTACTCTAATCTGTTCCCCATTAAGACCATGGGGACAGGGAAAATAACCACCGAGACTCAGTTTGCCCCATCTACCCACCGAGCCGTCTTTGGGTGCACGGAACAGCCTTTCAGGGGAAAAGATAGCGTGGCCTAGCTGGAAGGCGGATCCCGGCCTGGAGTGGGTCCACGGAGGCCGAGACATTTGCGGAACTCAAGATTTCGGGACCCCACAGGACACATCAGGAGAGTGCAAAGTGGATTGGAGTGCCCCACAACCTCTACTCCAATAGATCAGGTCAGCGCATAAGAGTAAAGAACTCACCTTATAACCCTGTCCTTCCCGCGCGCTGCCATCTTGAGACACGCGGGTTTCGGCCGAGCCACACTCCCCAGTGACTTACACCCCTAAAGGAGAAGTATATCAACTGCCCTCCTCAGTAAGTCACTGTACAGCCGAGCCCAACACCACTGCTCTGCTGCAGCACTCTCAATTGCCATACACAGGAGACTGTGTCACACTCCAACTTTTAAAGGGCCAATGACACAATTTTTTACCTCTCTATACCTGGAAGAGAGGACCCCTGAGTTGTTCTATATATTTAAAATAAAGGGGTCACAGACCCAATTTTTCAAAATTGCGGAGGGGTTTCTTGCCTTCTCTTCTGATTTAAATCCTTAAAGGGCCATCGACCCAATTTTTCAAGCTTCCCAAGTGAGCTACAGCAATCTCCATTTTCTTAACACCACACAGAGCTTAACAAATGATGCTCTAACACACCACTCCCTGGCAGAATTAGGGCTACAAACGTGAGGGGTCCGGAAAGCATACGACTGCAACTTAGCACTCACGATACATTCTATCGCTACCGCACGAGGAATGGTGAAAATAGGCCCACACAAAACCAGGAACACCATTCCACAGCGCCAAACAGGCTCAATAGATTCTTTCCTACAAAAAAAGCCTCCCCTCGGCATTACCCAGACCCTCGCAACCCTGTAATAACTCTCCAAGCCGAGAAAAAGAACTGTCACCCATCTTAAGAGAAATGGAAAGTGAAGCTGAAGATACTCAAGAAGAGAGAAGCCTACCAATCTCACGCTCTTTCCTCTGCACGGGGTTGACAGGCCGAAACCGAAACAACAGAGACCTGCTGCTGGCATATTCTCCTCGAATGGTGCATGGTGGCACATGTAGTTAGTTATCCAACACCTCCCACTTCCACAATCTGATGGTTTCTGCCGCGTCAGCCTCCCCCTACCTACCTCTTATTAACGAACGGGTAGAGAGGAATTATCATCCTTTCCTCGTAAATCCCTCAACTAATCTACCCACTACCCCTCTACATTCATATACTAAAACTCTTAGAAATAGCCCTGATGCTGAACATGTGATTGCTTTGCTCTAATGTTATCATTTCATGACTGCCAATGACAGTTTTCTTTAATTGTTAAGGTTATATTTTATGTTTCGGTTACATATGACCTCAGACACCCCCATAACCCCCATCCTCACTCACATGACTAGGGCGCATACAGTCATATTTTACCAATATTCCAACCTATACATTATGGAATATTTCTCCGGTCAACACAACATTAATCATAATAATGGATAACATTAAAATTATATCCTACAACACAAGAGGACTAAACTCAATTACCCAATTAAAAGGAGCCAACTACTCCATCACTTTAAAAAAGCTAGAGTAGACATCATAATGCTACAAGAAACCCACTTTTTGCAGAAAACAGAAAACACCCAATTTCCACAGACACTACTTTAATCAGTGGTACCACTCACACATGATGACAAAAAATTCAAAAGGGGTAGATATTGCCATAGCCAAACACCTATCATTTGAACAACTGGACTTGTACTCAGATGCAGATTGGAGAGTTCTCATACTAACGGGGAAACTTAATGGTACACTGATCACTATTGCCAATCTGTATGCACCAAATACACAACAGCCAACCTGGATCAATTCAGCGATGACGCTAATAGATGGATATAGAAAAGGAGAACTTATTGTGGGCGGAGACCTTAACGTAGCGCTAGACCCGCTTCTAGACACCTCTTCAGGTAAATCCTCTATACCATATAAGGCACTCAGACACATTAAGAAATCCTTGCAAAGACTGTCCCTTACAGATGCCTGGCGCTTCTCACACCCAACGGTAAAAGACTACACCCTACACTCTACTCCTCACAACTCATACAATAGGATTGATTATATCTTCCACCAGCAGCACTCTCTCAGCAAAATTAAATCTATTAACATAGGTTCTAGCTTTCAATCAGACCACTTTCCAGTGGAAATGACACTAGAATTATCTAAACAGGTCACTTCTAGACCACCATGGCGTCTTAATGAGACCCTACTATCCGTATCCACATTACACACCAAAATATCTGACTATATAAATCAATTCTTCCAACGGAACATAACCCAAGACGGCATTGATTTGGGAGGCACATAAAGCCACCATTAGAGGTGAACTAATCTCGGTGGGCACTTATATAAAATGTCAGAGGGACACAGAAATACAACAATTACAACAAGGAGCAATCGTTAGTATTATTGGGGACTGACGCCGAAAAGGCGTTCGACAGGGTGGACTGGACATTCACATACCTCCCAACTTTTGAAAATTGCAAAGAGGGACAATGTGTGCAGCGCACATCACGGCAGTTTTTTTCATACTACGCCTCTAACTCAGCCCAAAGCATAATTACTGGAGCCCCTGCAGCAATTTTTTCTTGTGCTTCAATGTCCATACAAATATTAGCTCATAAATCATCAGATTATAGATATTTTAAGGTCCAAATTGCACCAAATTATGAAGTTCTGGTCTAATTTATAAGTAGAAACAATACAGAAACTTTAGTAAGGAGCAATTTACTAAATTTATTAATGCACAGTTATGCATTAATCCTCCAGGTCAAAAAGAGGGACATCTAAGGATAAAAGAGGGACGGAGGGACTTGAGTCAAAAAGAGGGACTGTCCCTCCAAAAGAGGGACACTTCGGAGATATGCATTCATGCAGCAAGTCCTCCGCCACTTTAACTTTCCTACGCCTTTCATAGAAGCAATATTTGCTATGTACACACACCCGACCGCCAGACTTCGCATAAACTGCTCCTTATCAGCTTCCTTCCAAATTCTCAATGGTACTCGACAGGGCTGCCCCCTCTCCCCTATACTCTTTGTCCTCTCTCTAGAACCCCTCCTCCAAAAAATAAGAGAACACCCTGATATAATTGGATATACGAGTGGCCTACATACGCATAGTGTTGCAGCTTATGCAGATGATATACTAATAATAATTACAAATCCCACCACGCATTTCCGACAATACAAACGGTTTTCCAGGAATACGGGCGCTTCTCAAACTTTAAAATCAACTTTACAAAATCTGAGGCGTTAGGAATACACATTAAAGATTAAGAGAAAAGATTTCTACAAACTCGATACCCCTTTCATTGGCCCACCTCCCATATCATGTACCTAGGCTTTAAAATTAGTGTATCCTGGAAAGACCTATATACATTAAATTATGCAAACATCCCCAAAACTTTCCAGTCCATATTGGAATCCTGGTCTCTTCCTTTTCTTTCATGGATGGGTCGGAAAAACCTTATTAAGGCAATATTGCTCCCAAAACTACTCTACCTTTTCCAATCACTCCCCATAGCCCTTCCACTTTCCTTTTTTTGCAACAATTAAGAAAACCATTAACAAATATTTGTGAAATGGGAAAAGACCACATCTTAGTTACTCTATTCTCACACAACACAAAACCCATGGCGGCATGGGCCTTCCAACTTGGAGGCTTTATTATGAAGCAGTTCATCTCTCCAGACTATCACACTGGGTGAGAACAGACAGTAACAAACTATGGGTCAGTCTGGAACAACACCTGATAAATGTCCCATTACGCTTGTTGATCTGGTACAGGGATGAACAATGTATAAGCCAATTCACTCAGAATAATATTGTCAAAGCGACGCTTAAAGTCTGGAACACTCTAAAAGACTATCTCAGCCCTACCATCTCCCCACTGATGTCAGTAGCAGATCTCCCGGATCTCCACCTCCCTAAATATGATACAACACCCATAAATAAAACAGACATAAGGCATATATCAGTTTATTCCTGTATAAATACAGAGGATGCTGGAGACCGCCTAGACGCCACGTCTTTGCACATGTTACAAAAGGCACATATCAGGACCCTGTTGCAAACTGTGGTGATGTGTACTGGAAAGCTGGAAGGGGTGTATATCTCACTCAGGTTCCTCAACTGGGTGAGATAAATAAAATCCAGGTAGACGGTGCTGGCTTCAGCAAACTTAGTTGCTGGAGCTATTTTGATAGTAATAGCTGGGCTGGATTTTATTTGGGTTGGGAAGGTAGGTCGGCAGTGGGACCTTTCCAACCCACCCAATTCCAGGGCATGTCTTTTCTCTGGCCTCCAGTGTGTCAGTCTGGGGAGAGGCACTGACCCTAAGAGAGGGTGAAGCCAGTGAGGCTTGGTGTGGTCTCAGCCAGGTGGGCTGAAGGGGACCACAGGCTACGTATAGCCGGTTCTCTCCCGAGACTCTAAATTTGTGTGGCGGACACGGCCCGGAAGCGGCTGACCCAGACGGCTGAGGGAAGCCGCAACAAAAGCTGCTTGTGAACAGCGTCTTATTAAAGGTGAGATAGGGAAACCTATGTCTAGCCAGAGCCTAGCCGGGCAGGTATTTTGGTTTATGATTTGTTTTGTGTTGAGTGCTGGTACCAATAAAATAGAGTTGGACCTGGAAAACCTCGCATGTATGAAGAAATTGTGTGATGTGACCCCCTGAGCGTGTACGATCCCTTACATATGGTGGAGGATGCAGGCATGTTGTTGCCAAAAAGGGCATGTCGATGTGGGCCAATGTCCATGCTGAAAAGTGCAACAGCTGGTTTCTAGGGGCAACGGCGTGGAAAAGAGCAAGTGCAGCTAAAAGTGTTGCTGTGAACCCGTGTTAAAGGGCCAGAGGCCTGGTGTTAGAAAAGATGCAGCTGTTAATCTGCTGAACTGGACATTTGTTTGCTGTGTTGCAAGTGAAACCTGCTGAAATTTAAAGGGCCAGTAGCCCAAGAAAAAAAAAAAAAAAACTGCCCTGTTGAAAATCTAGTTGTTTTGTTGGAGGACGTCTGGTGCCATGGATCAGTTCTTAAGCCTGCTGATGCAGATGTACCTGGAGCCGGATCTATGCCACAATGGGATGACATGTGAAGATCAGGAGACCAGATAAAACGACATTGAAAGGTCCTGTGACTTGGTAATTGGAGGAATCCGCTAGGGTTACACCTAAGATTCCCTGCCAACAAGTGTCCCGCGGTTATGCCCGAATTCCTGGACTTTCTAGATCGGGGGCCAGAGACCAGAGACCACAGTGTCTCTGACATTTGAAAACAGACTATAGGTTCTGGTGGCAGTGGGGAGCTGCTAAAATGGAGACCCTGGAGGTGGAGTTCGTGCTGGGCACAAGACTTTCCATGGTTTTGGCAGCTGTGGAATGGCGAAAGTTCGTGAATGGGGCGGCTGGAGAACCTGAGGGACAAGTCGACAACCAAAGCGTTTCCCATAGCAACCACTGGTTTGAGGAGTTGATAGCTGATCCTGTGACCAGGAACCAGGGGCTGGAGGTTCCCAAGATCCCGAGGAAGGAAGAGGACCTCAGTGGAGATGTCTCTGGAGAGCAAGCGCCCTCATCTAATGGGTGTGTCGACACTGTGACAGCAGCTGGTAAGACTGTTCCTGTTTGTGCATGTGCCATAGACAATGTGATAAAGAGAGAGGCTCTGGAGGTTGGGTATGGTGCTGATCTGTGCCCTGGTGCCTCAGAAGCCGTGGACTATGGTGAGAGTCGGCGGCAGTTGCTACCTGCCGAGCCGGAAGGTGTCGCGATCTCGGGACTAGAGACTGCGACCAAATTGTGTGACATGGTTCTGGATGGCAGTCCAGTACAAGCCTTATTGGATGCCAGGAGCCAGGTGAGCCGGGTACATGCCAGCCTGGTGACTGGGGAGTATGTGCTGGACAAACACATAAGTGTGATGAACATTGATGGGGATAGCAAGCTCTATCCTGTGGCTCTCGTTGAGTGTGAGACTTCAGTCGGGACTGCGACTTATGAACTCGGGGTTGCAAGTAGGCTCCTGTATGATATGGTGGTGGGCCGTGACTTCCCTTTGTTTACAGAGTTGTGGGGAAATGGAGACATTGCTGCAGAACCTATGCCTGTCCCTTTAAATACAGCTGTAAGGGAAAAGACTATGGGTAACAATGGGGCAGAGAAGATGCAGAGTGACTCTGTCCACATACTGGAAATGCATAATGGAAATGTGGGGTCATGTAAGAGATGTGATGATGATGTTTACATGCCCTTTTCTTTTCAGGTTGTCGGGGAAGAAGCTCCCCCTACTGGTAAAAATATGTATAATGAAAAAATGCTGAATAATGAGAACACACAGCGGAGAGAACCCTCTGTAGGGAATATGCAGGAAAGTGTGGCAGTGTTACAGGGTGTGCCACACATACCAGCTGCAGACCAACAGTCTCCACTGTGTTCTATAGTTACTGAGCTTGGATGCAGTGTTCATGAAGGTGTTATAAATGTAAACCATTCAGGTGCAAGGGAGCCTGAGGGGGTTCAGGACATGAACCTGGATACTGTAGGAATTGTCTCATTTGTGCCCCTAGAGGTCAGGAATGAGACTGACAAAAGTGGTATAGCAAATGGGTATGCTGTGACTGATGGCAGCTCCAAGGGTGGGGTTGCCCTGTTAGTTTCTCAGGAAACTGGTGTGGTTGCTGGTAGCAACCAGATGTCAGTGGGCAATAATAACCTGGAGAATAACACCACTAAGACAGATGTCTATGGTAGACAAGGGGGTGTAGTAGAAGTGCCTGACCGACTGCTGGAAGATCAGTATAGCTGCAAACATGAGGATGACTTCGCTCTCTCTACACAGACCCTAGATATGCTAGAAAAGACACTAGTTGACCTCTTAGAGCGAGTCAAAACCTCCAGCCAGGTGGAAGTGGACATGGAGCGGGTAAAGAAGGATCACGATGACGTCTGCAAGCAGCTGGCTAACGAGAGGTTAAAAGTGTCGGACATGGAAGCCGCCACGTCCGCGCAGCTTGATCAGGTACACCACCTGGAGTCCGAACTCTCCTCCGCCAAGGCTCAGCTCAAGGAGCGGGAAGTGCAGGAGCAGAAGCTGCTTCTTACCGCCCAGTCCGCCGAAGAGAAGCTGCGCTCGGCGCAGCGGGAGGACGCCAAACACCTGTCTCAGCTGGAAAGGACCTGCAGCAGTAAAGCGAAGGAGCTTGACGCCCTGTCCAAAGAGCTTTCTGAGGAGAAACAAAAAAACTGCTGACTCAGAGGCCGCCTTAAAACATCTGGAAGAAGAGAAGTCGGGGAAGGTCTTGGCTTTGGAGTCGAAAATAAATGCAATGCGCGGAACTGTCAGAGAAGGCGAACACACCGTCCAGAAGCTGTCTGCGGAGCTGGAGCAGGTGAGCAAAGAGCTTAAAGAGTCTCAGGTGAAGCATCAGCAAGAGCTCGCCCAGAGAGAAGAGGAGGTTCGTCGTCTGGCGAGGGAGAATGGGTCTGGAAACGGTGATGCTGCAGGGCCAAACGAGGTAGAGAAGATGGAAGAAGTTCCTGCTGAACAAACTGAGGCTGATGTGGATGCAGAGGCCAAGAGACTCATGGCCATGAGTAGCCAGGACCTGGTTGTGAAAGACGTCTGCTCCGTTGTCAACACTTTCCAGGATGCCAACAGCCTTCTAGGGAAGAATTCCGGGGAGACGCCCGACCTGTGTACAGATGCTGTCTACTACTCTAGCATGGCTCCTGCTGGAGCTTATAGGAATGGAGACCCCATGTCCTGGGTAAACCGCTGGAAGAATTGCCAGAAGATGAAGAGTCAGATAAGGAATTCCATATCCCTAGTGCCTCCAACCTTGATAAGAAAGAAGGGGAGGAGTTAAAAGTGACGGTATATGGTGCCATGTCCGAGAGGGATGAGAAGGCTGGAGAAGCTAAAGCCGATGAGTGGAAGAAGTCCTCAGGTGCTGCAGAGGTCACAGGGGCGGAAGAAGAGTCTGCCGAAGTGGAAAAAGCCACTGAAGAAGCAGAGGACTCTGAAACTGCCGCAAAACCTAATGAGAACAGTACTGAAGAAAAGAGCGAGCACAGAAATAGAGCTTCTGATCGTTCCAGAACAAGCAGAATCAAGCATGCGCGGCTGAAGAGACGCCGCAAAGCAAACAAGAAAGTGGCTGGAAGCATCCACGGGTGGGAGCTACTGTGCAAACAGCTCAGTCAAGGGCTGGAGCAGTCCCGGAAAGGGCAAGAGCCAAATAAACCGAGAGAACGAGATAAAAAAGTTCAGGAGCGTTTCATCACTCGTAAGAGAATAGAAAGAGTGGGTCCTGATATCAGTTGGGGGCTGGACTGCCTTAGATACTACCTATGGGAT
>ONZH01005018.1:0-49017 GCA_900303285.1 Rhinella marina
TGCCCCCATGAGACACGTGCCCCCATGAACCTCAATCAGCCGTAATGTGCCCCCATGAGACCTCAGATCAGCGTAATGTGCCCCCATAAGACCTCAGATCAGCGTAATGTGCCCCATGAGACCTCAGATCAGCGTAATGTGCCCCCATGAGATTTCAGATCAGCGTAATGTGCCCCCATGAGACCTCAGATCAGCGTAATGTGCCCCCATGAGACCTCAGATCAGCGTAATGCGCCCCCATGAGACCTCAGATCAGCGTAATGTGCCCCCATGAGACCTCAGATCAGCGTAATGTGCCCCCATGAGACCTCAGATCAGCAGAATGTGCCCCCATCAGACCTCAGAGCAGCATATTGTGCCCCATCAGACCTCAGAGCTGCTCATGGGGCCCCCATCAAACCTCAGATCAGCGTATTGTTCCGCCATCAGACCCCAGATCAGCGTATTGTGCCCCCATCAGACCTCAGATCAGCAAAATGTGCCCCCATCAGACCTCAGATCAGCTTAATGTACCCCCATCAGAGCTCAGATCAGCGTAATGTGCCCCCCATGAGACCTCAGATCAGGGTAATGTGCCCCCATCAGACCTCAGAGCAGGCATATTGTGCCCCATCAGACCTCAGAGCTGCTCATGGGGCCCCCATCAAACCTACAGATCAGCTTTATTGTGCCGCCATCAGACCTCAGATCATCCCACCCAGCCACATAAGAGTAAAATAAAAAAAGCTTTCTTACCTGTCCTGCGGCTGCCCTCCGGGTCCGGCGCTCCACTCTCTCACTGGCTGGCGCGCACTATGACCTGACGCTGCGCAGCGTCAGGTCATAGTGCACAACGGCCAGGGAAGAGAGTGGAGCGCCGGACCGGAGGGCAGCCGCAGGACAGGTAAGAAAGCTTTTTTATTTTACTCTTATGTGGCTGGGTGGGATGATGGGGGGTCCCTACATACAAGTGAGCGCTTCCTTAATGGAAGCGCTCACTTGTATTGGCCATCCCTGCTGGGCCCCCCAGAGGCACGGGGCCCGGAGCCGTCGCTCCCCCTGCCCCCCCGGTAGCTACGCCTCTGCTGACCCTAATTCTAATACTGGCCCTAAGGGTGCATTCAGACAACCGTATTCAGACGACCATATTTCTAAGTCTGAATCTGTTCCGCAATTTTGCCGAACGGGTGCGGACCCATTCATTTCAATGGGGCCGCAAAAGATGCGGACACCACACCATGTACTGTCCACATACGTAGTTCCGTTCCCCCAAAAAAATATAGTGCATATGCCCTATTCTTGTCCGCAAGAATAGGCATTTCTATATAGGGCTGGCACTGTGCGTTCCGCAAAATGTGGAACGCACAAGGCCAGTATTTGTGTTTTGCGGATCCACAATTTGGGGACTGCAAAACACTTTCGGTCGTCTGAATGTAGCTTTATGCTAATACTACGCCTATCCCTAATACTGACCCCTAACCCCAATACTGACCCCTAACCCCAATACTGGCCCTTAACTCTAACACAGTGACCATAATATATGACTGTCCACATATATCTCTACACACTGCATTTTTTACACCTGACATATACACACAGAGTACTGATATGTCAGGTAGAAGGTATAATAGATGCAGTGGGTAAACGTATATAGTATATACAGCAGTGTACTGATATGTGAGGTACGAGGTATAATACATGCAGTGTCTACAGGTATATAGTATACAACGCAGTGTACTCATGTGAGATACAAGGTGTAATTTATACATCACACCTCACATATCAGTACACTGTTGTATATATTATATATCTGTACACACTGCATCTAATATACGTCATACTTCACATATGAGTACACTGCTGTATATACTATATATCTGTACACACTGCATTTATTATACCTCATACCTCACTTATCAGTACACTTCTGTATATACTATATATCTGTACACACTGCATCTATTATACCTCATACCTCACATATCAGTACACTGCTGTATATACTATATATCTGTACACCACTATATCTATTATACCTCGTACCTCACATATCAGTACACTCCTGTATATACTATATATCTGTACACACTATATCTATTATACCTCACATATCAGTACACTGCTGTATATACTATATATCTGTACACACTGCATCTAATATACGTCGTAGTTCACATATCAGTATACTGCTGTATATGCTATATATCTGTATATACTGCATGTATTATAAAAGTATAGATGCAGTGTGTACAGATATATATACAGCAGTGTACTGATATGTGAGGTATGAAGTATATTACATGCAGTGTGTACATATATAGTATATACAGCAGTGTACTGATATGTGAGGTATGATGTATAATAGATGCAGTGTGTACTGATATATAGTATATACAGCAGTGTACTGATATGTGAGGTATGAAGTATAATACATGCAGTGTGTACAGATATATAGTATATACAGCAGTGTACTGATATGTGAGGTATGAGGTATAATACATGCAGTGTGTACAGATATATAGTATATACAGCAGTGTACTGATATGTGAGGTATGAGGTATAATACATGCAGTGTGTACAGATATATAGTATATACAGCAGTGTACTAATATGTGAGGTATGAGGTATAATAGATGCAGTGTGTACAGATATATAGTATATACAGCAGTGTACTGATATGTGAGGTAGTAGATATAATAGATGTATTGTGTACAGATATATAGTATATACAGCAGTGTACTAATATGTGAGGTATGAGGTATAATAGATGCAGTGTGTACAGATATATAGTATATACAGCAGTGTACTGATATGTGAGGTAGTAGATATAATAGATGTATTGTGTACAGATATATAGTATATACAGCAGTGTACTAATATGTGAGGTACAAGGTATAATAGATACAGTGTGTACAGATATATAGTATATACAGCAGTGTACTGATATGTGAGGTAGTAGATATAATAGATGTATTGTGTACAGATATATAGTATATACAGCAGTGTACTAATATGTGAGGTACAAGGTATAATAGATACAGTGTGTACAGATATATAGTATATACAGCCGTATACTGATATGTGAGGTACGAGGTATAATATATGCAGTGTGTATAGATATATATTATATGCACTGCTGTATGTACTCTATATACCCACTGCATCTAGCTTGTCATGTGACCGTTAGCAACTTGTAGCCAGTGAAGTCTCACCCACTGCAATCTAGCTTTTACCGAGTATTATAATACAGTGTGTGTACGCTGTATTCAGAGGGCACACTGAAGGGTCACTATAGACAAATGGGCACATATACTGCAAGAGGCAAAATACATAAAGGGGGCACACTGAAGGGGCACTATACACAAAGGGGCACATATAAGAGGCACGTTTTATAAGGGGCACCAAGCATGTGGCACTAGCATTAGGGGAACTGTGTGTGGCACTATAAACAGAGGGCACAGGGCATATGACACTATATACAGAGGGCACAGAGCATGTGGCACTATAAACAGAAGACACAGAGCATGTGGCACTATATACAGAGGGTAAAGGGCATATGGCACTGTATACAGAGGGCACAGAGTATGTGGCACTATATATAGAGGGCACAGGGCATATGAACACTATATACAGAGGGCACAGAGTATGTGGCACTATATACAGAGGGCACAGAGCATGTGGCACTATATACAGAGGGCACAGAGTGTGTGGCACTATATACAGAGGGCACAGAGCATGTGGCATTATATACAGAGGGCATATGGCACTGTATACAGAGGGCACAGAGTATGTGGCACTATATATAGAGGGCACAGGGCATATGACACTGTATACAGAGGGCACAGAGTATGTGGCACTATATACAGAGGGCACAGAGTATGTGGAACTATATACAGAGGGCACAGAGTGTGTGGCACTATATGCAGAGGGCACAGAGCATGTGGCACTAATGCTGCTGTTATATTCAGGGCACAGAATGTGGCACTAAGATGAGTTTGTGTCAGTATGCAGGGTGCCAATGTGTTGGTAAAGCGTGAAGCTGAAGACCTCTTCTCGGCAAAATCTGCAAAGCTGCATTGTGGATGGGATGAGTCGTCATGGTGGTCTGAACCAGATGGGGGAAGAACTCAGGAAGAGACGTCACCTGTAAGTCACTAAATGGAAATTATTATTATGCTACTGACTGTGTATGATGGGAGCTGTAGTCACCTGGATGATCTACAGCTGATGATGGGTGGTAGCATGCTGTTTTGCGCAACAACTCCCAGCATCCCTTTACACTTGTTCAGGCCATACTGGGAGCTGTAGTTTCATATGGCGAGGGCTGACCTGACTACTCAGATGGTATATGTACTAAACCTTTAAAATCTGGTAATGTATTTATGTATTGAACTTGGTTCTGGTGCTGTATTTATGTAGAGAACTTGGTTCTGGTGATGTATTTATGTATTGAACTTGGTTCTGGTGCTGTATTTATGTAGAGAACTTGGTTCTGGTGATGTATTTATGTATTGAACTTGGTTCTGGTGCTGTATTTGTGTAGAGAACTTGGTTTTGGTGCTGTATTTATGTATTCAACTAGGTTCTGGTGCTGTATTTGACTTATGGGTTTAGTTATGGTGCTATATTTCTTGTTGATTTTGTTGCTGTATTTGATATATGGGCCTGGTTCTGGTGTTGTATTCATGCAGTGAACTTGGTTCTGGTGCTGTGTTTGACTTCTAGGTTTGGTTCTGGTGCTGTATTTATGTAGAGAACTTGGCTCTGGTGCTGTATTCATGTAGAGAACTTGGTTCGGGTGATGTATTTATGTAGAGAACCTGGTTCCGGTGCTGTATTTATGTAGAGAACTTGGCTCTGGTGCTATATTTATGTAGAGAACTTGGTTCTGGTGCTGTTTTTGACTTATGGGTTTGGTTCTGGTGCTGTATTCATGCAGTGAACTTGGTTCTGGTGCTGTGTTTGACCTCTAGGTTTGGTTCTGGTGCTGTGTTTGACCTCTAGGTTTGGTTCTGGTGCTGTGTGTATGTAGTGATCTTGCTCTGTATTTGTGTGTTAAACATACATCTGATGCTATACGTCTAATACTATCCATTCACATTTGCGCTTGGGTCACAGATTCTGTTAAAAAGACCGAGCAGAAAAGTTCTGCATGCAAGACTTTTTTGTTCGTTAAAGGAGCAGCATCCTGAGCAGACCCTATTGTACTCAATGGAGTCTCTTCAGCTCAGGGGTTGGTAAATCTGCCGCCTTTTAACCATTTAAAGCCCATTTACCTATACCGGCTTTATGGTAGGCGGAGTTAAACAGGTTAAGGGTGGGCCACTACACATGGGCCAGTGCTGTGTGCTTGACACCCAGGCTAAAATTTGCCAGCCAGCCCCTGCCACGTACAGCGTCAGGACGTAGTGCGCGCACTCTGACCTGACGCTGCACGCAGTCAGGTGACAGTGCAGCGCCGGGAGAAGAAGACACAGAGCGCCGGACCTGGAGCGGAGCCGCAGCGTAAGGGATTTTTTTTATTTTATTCTTATGGTGGCCTAGTGGGCTGTTCTGAGAGCTGAAGGGGGCACTACTGTGGGCTAATCTGAGGTTTCAAGGGGGCACTACTGTGGGCTGTTCTGGGGTCTGGAGGGGCACTACAGGGGGCACTACTGTGGGCTAATCTGAGGTCTCAAGGGGGCACTACTGTGGGCTGATCTGAGGTCTGATGGGGGCACTGTGGGCTGATCTGAGGTCTGATGGGGGCACTGTGGGCTGATCTGAGGTCTGATGGGGGCACACTGGGCTGATGTGGGGTCTGATGGGGCACAATGGGCTGATGTGGGGTCTGATGAGGGCACAGTGGGCTGATCTGATCTAGGATATGCCACGAATGTCAACTAGGTGAAGGTCCCACCTCTAGGACCTGCTCCTGTCTAAAGACTGGGTCCCCAAAGTGAATGGGACAATTAAAGGAGTATTCCCATCTTAACAATCATATTTCACATTGTCCCTTATGTAAAGCTGATGAAATCTGCAAATACCTTTAGTTCTCTTTTTTTGCACCATTTTCCTTATTTTCCCCCTTTGTTCTCTGGGTTGTTTATAATTGGTTTCCATGGGAAACGGCCAACTGTGCCATGCTGCAGTGATGGCCGGGCTTGCGCATTAGTGATAAACCTGGCTAGATTCTCCAGAGCTTGCCTGTATGATCATGCGCAGTAGCTCGCGGCCACCTCTCTGCATCTACTTCAGCAGGACGGTTCTGGGACCTGTTCAGCAGCAGTTTTTGAGCCCTGCTTGGCAGTTAGGTAAAATAAATAAGAACAGTGGAGCCCTTCTCAGCACTGTCAGTGTACTTTGAGGTTATCACATTATCTGTATGTAAAAAGCTTTCAATGTGCACGGAGGAGCGGAGGGGAAGCTGATATAAGGAGCGGGCTACAGCCGGGGGAAGGGAGCCTTTGTCATCCAGCTCTCTGCACTGAATTTCTACTTCAGTGCTCACCAGGCAGCTGACATACTTATGATATACCTACAGCAAGCGGTGTTAGGCAGCAGGCAAAGGATGAGCTGGGGAGAATGAGAGCTCAGAAAGTACAGTGTTATATTCTCTGAGGATCAGAAGTGTACGGCATAGGTCCTGTCTATATACTGTATATACTCAACAGATCCCTCATTTTCTCCTTGTTATCACACTTAGCAACCCCCAGATCCTGCACACATTAGAGCTCGTTCACATCAGCGTTATGCTTTCCGTTTGTGTTTTCCGTTATAACATGGTTATAACGGAAAATAACGGAAACCATAAGACGGAAGTCAAAACGGAAGCCTTTAGAGGCATTCCGTTTTGATCCGTCATAATAGAAGCCTATGAGAATCATAACAGATCCGTCTGAGTTCCGTTATACAGAACGGAAAAAAAAGTCCTGTCGACAGGACTTTGTTTTCCGTCTTGCATAACGGGAACCAAATGGATCCCTTATGATTCTCATAGGCTTCTATTATGACGGATCAAAACGGAATGCCTCTAAAGGCTTCCGTTTTGACTTCTGTCTTATGGTTTCCGTTATTTTTCTGTTATAACCATGTTATAACGGAAAACACAAACGGAAAGCATAACGCTGATGTGAACGAGCCCTAACTTGTATGGTAGCACTGGGAACACGCATCTGCATATAATCATGTGATAATATAGCTCCGCCCACATAACAAGCACAGCAGGGGAAGCAGGAGCAGAAAGGTAGTTGAAGAAAATTCTAAAGTGGGTGATGGAATACCCCTTTAATTTCTGTGGGAGTTATGAAAATCAGCTATTTTCATAAGTCCCATAGAAATAAATGGAGAGCACATTATGTAAGCACAGCCATACCTCCTTTTACTTCTATGGAACTGCTGGAAACAGTGCTGCTCGGCTATTTTCAGAATTCCCATAGAAATTAGGTGGGAGGTGGGACCCGCACCTATCTGACATTAATGGAATATCCTAGCAACATGCCACCAATGTCTGAGATGAGACAACCCCTTTAAACATAATGTGTTTCAATTTCTCACTGTTTTCAATACTTGCTTGCTGTCAGTGAATAAGAACACTTGATATATATATACCTATACACCTACCATATCTAGTCTAGGCAACATTTACTCCGATTATGCCCTCAAACGCTGTACATCAGTTCATAATGGTAGTTGTACAGTCATGGCCAAAAGTTTTGAGAATGACACAAATATGATATTTTCACATGATCTGCTGCCCTCTGGCTTTTATGTGTGTTTGTCAGATGTTTTTATCACATACAGAAATATAACTGCAATCATATTATGAGTAACAAAAGCTTATATTGACAGTTAGAATCAGTTAAAGGGGTTATCCCACGAATAATGTAAAAAATGAAAATCAGACATCATGTTGTACATGACAACCTCTTTTTAACAAAGCTACAACCGGCCCTGTACCTCACATGGATCCAGAGATCTCCCTATTCATTGCTCTGATAGATTTATATCAAGCTGACAGCTCAAGGGGAGTGTCTTTTCTGCTGCAGCTAAGGAGGCGTGCCCATGCTCTCCCTATCACAGCTCAGGAGGCAGTTAAAAGTTGAAACTGAGCATGTGCGGCCTGCTCAGTGAATGGGTCAAAGAAATAAGAAATTAAGTGGCACTATACAGATACATTTTATTGAATTGCTCAGTGTCTATACAAAATTTTTAATGACATGCAATTACAAAAGTATTCAGATCCAGGTGCTGGTTTGAAAACTGTTGAATATTTTTCGTGGGACAACCCCTTTAATGCAGCAAGTCAATATTTGCAGTGTTGACCCTTCTTCTTCAGGACCTCTGCAATTCTCCCTGGCATGCTCTCAATCAACTTCTGGACCAAATCCTGACTGATAGCAGTCCATTCTTGCACAATCAATGCTTGCATTTTGTCAGAATTTGTAGGTTTATGTTTGTCCACCCGTCTCTTGATGATTGACCACAAGTTCTCAATGGGATTAAGATCTGGGGAGTTTCCAGGCCATGGACCCAAAATCTCTATGTTTTGTTCCCTGAGCCATTTAGTTATCACCTTTGCTTTATGGCAAGGTGCTCCATCATGCTGGAAAAGGCATTGTTGATCGCCAAACTGCTCTTGGACGGTTGGGAGAAGTTGCTCTCGGAGGACATTCTGGTACCATTCTTTATTCATGGCTGTGTTTTTAGGCAAGACTGTGAGAGAGCCGATTCCCTTGGCTGAGAAGCAACCCCACACATGAATGGTTTCAGGATGCTTTACAGTTGGCATGAGACAAGACTGATGGTAGCGCTCACCTCGTCTTCTCCGAATAAGCTGTTTTCCAGATGTCCCAAACAATCGAAAAGGGGAATCATCAGAGAAAATGACTTTACCCCAGTCCTCAGCAGTCCACTCTCTGTACCTTTTGCAGAATATCAGTCTGTCCCTGATGTTTTTTCTGGAGAGAAGTGGCTTCTTTGCTGCCCTCCTTGAGACCAGGCCTTGCTCCAAGAGTCTCCGCCTCACAGTGCGTGCAGATGCACTCACACCTGCCTGCTGCCATTCCTGAGCAAGCTCTGCACTGCTGGTAGCCCGATCCCGCAGCTGAAACACTTTTAAGAGATGGTCCTGGCGCTTGCTGGTCTTTCTTGGGCGCCCTGGAGCCTTTTTGGCAACAATGGAACCTCTCTCCTTGAAGTTCTTGATGATGCGATAGATTGTTGACTGAGGTGCAATCTTTCTAGCTGCGATACTCTTCCCTGTTAGGCCATTTTTGTGCAGTGCAATGATGACTGCACATGTTTCTTTAGAGATAACCATGGTTAACAGAAGAGAAACAATGATGCCAAGCACCAGCCACCTTTTAAAGTGTCCAGTGGTGTCATTCTTACTTAATCATGACAGATTGATCTCCAGCCCTGTCCTCATCAACACCCACACCTGTGTTAATGGAGCAATCACTGAAACGATGTTAGCTGGTCCTTTTAAGGCAGGGCTGCAATGATGTTGAAATGTGTTTTGGGGGATAAAGTTCATTTTCTAGGCAAATATTGACTTTGCAAGTAATTGCTGTTAAGCTGATCACTCTTTATAACATTCTGGAGTATATGCAAATTGCCATTATAAAAACTGAAGCAGTAGACTTTGTAAAAATTTATATTTGTATCATTCTCAAAACTTTTGGCCATGACTGTAGTTTTGCAACAGCTGAAGAGCCAGAGATTGCATATCATCAGTGTAGAGACATGAGTCTCCCACCAGTCATACCACTATACGTAAGAGTTTTAAAGGACACTGAAAGCAGATGGAAAATATTTGAAGTGGCTTCAAGAACTGGAAGGATTTTTGGAGAAAAAAGTTCTAGGTGCAAATATGTATAAACTAGAAGTGTGTATGTGCACAGCAGAACACACAGCTGTATATATACAACACTATATTCTAAATTGTATATAAACTGTGCATTCACTTTGCTGGCTCTGCTACACCATAATATTTCCACATACATCCATGGCCAAATATACATATAAAACTACACAGTGACGTGTATATAAAAACAGTATACTCCTGTGCTGAATACGGCCACTCTACACAAAAGTGGTCTAATACTTACGCAGTACCCATAACTCTGCTAGTGACTGTCCACACAGAAGTGGCCTAATACATATACTGATATTAATATAGGGGTTTGGTCTGAAGTCTTACATTAATTTAAAGGGAGTCTGTCACCTCCATATGCCCTTATAAAGCACTCCAGTCACTCGCTGGGCCGGCGCATGCGCACTGGCTACGGCGATGCCGTGGCCACAATGGGCAATGCAGTGCGCATGCCCCGGCCCGGCGAGAGACTGCACAGGGGCGGGATCTCGCCGCAACAGACGGAGGACACAAGTGAAGAAGAGGGCGGGCGGAGGCAATGGCTGGGGCGGGGAAAGCATGAAAAAAAAAGCACAGGAGCCCGGGCTCCACGGCAGTGGACGCCGCCTCTGGGCACTTCTAACGGCTAATTTACATATGGTTTAAACTACGTTTTTGCAGCTTTTACAAGTCACAAGAAAGCGCCACAGGTACCATTAGATTTGTGATTAGGTGTGCTGTGGGGCTATGTCAGTGCTTTATAGGGGCATATGGAGGTGACAGACTCCCTTTAAGGATCTGGTCTAGGTTCTGATATAAATCAAATAAGTCTGAATACGCTTATCCATACCCTTTTACACCCATGGATAAAATTGTTGGTACACTTCCGGTAAAGAAAGAAAAACCCACAATGGTCACTGGCATAGCTTGAAACTGTCAAAAATAATAATAAATACAAATTTACTGAAAATCAGCTAATGAAAATCGGACATTGCTTTTGAATTGTGGTCCAAAAGAATAATTTATAAAACAAACTAATAAAATTGGCCTGGACAAAAATGGAATACCCCTTTAACTTAAAGGGTGGTGTGTGGCACTGTATATAGAGGACACAGAATATGCGGCACTATATACAGAGGACACAGTGTGCATGTGTAGTACCCTAGAACGAGCACTACCATTCCTACAACCTGCTACTGTCTTAAATGCCTAAACAATGTGTGACACCACCATGCCTTCTGTTTCCAGGTCTTCATTAGGTGCTATGTAACTGTTATGTATTGTATTTCATGCACTGTGCTGGGTTTACCAGCAGATGGCAGTGTATCGGGCAGAGTACCTTTAGATAGAATAGAACTTACCATTCCATCTCCCCCTTTTGGGCAGAAGTGGGCTAGTCCAATTTCCTACCAAGGGAGGGGTTTTGCAGAAAGCTGTAGTGGAGTTGAAAAGTTGAGGAGTTGAAAGCTGGAGCGAGAGAGTGAAGCAGCAATGATGTGGTGAGGGAGTGTTTCTCCTCACTGCTGCAGGAACTTTGGCAAAGTAGCTCAGAGAGCAGCCCACTCTTGATATATAAAGTAAAAGGACTAGTAAAAGCATTTACTAATCTGAAATACGCCTACATTAGGCATATTTAACCCCTTCAAGCGACAGCCAGTTTGGACCAAATGCCGGAGCCCCATTTTTCAAATCTGACATGTGTCACTTTATGTGGTAATAACTTTGGAACGCTTTTACTTATCCAGGCCATTCTGAGACTGTTTTCTCGTCACATATTGTACTTCATGACAGTGGTAAATTTGAGTCAAAATATTTCATTCTTATTTATAAAAAAATACCAAATTTACCAAAAAATTAGAAAAATTTGCAAATTTCCAAATGTCAATTTCTCTACTTTTAAAATACATAGTAATACCTCCAAAAATAGTTATTACTTTACATTCCCTATGTGTCTACTTCAGGTTTAGATCATTTTGAAAATTACATTTTATTTTTTTGGGACGTTAGAAGGCTTAGAAATTTAGAAGCAAATCTTGAAATTTTTCACAAAATTTCCAAAACCCACTTTTTAAGGACCAGTTCAGGTCCGAAGTCACTTTGTGAGGCTTCCATCATAGAAACCACCCAAAAATGACCCCATTTTAGAAACTACACCCCTCAAGGTATTCAAAACTGATTTTACAAACGTTATTAACCCTTTAGGTGTTCCACAAGAATTAAAGGAAAATGTAGCCAAAATTTCCGATTTCACTTTTTTGGCAGATTTTCCATTTAAAGGGAACCTGTCATCTCCGAAATACCCCCTGAACTAGAGTAAGCGGTGTATAGTGTAAGTGACGTCAAGTCCGGTTATGTAAGTTTTATCTTCATACTCACTTCCATTCCGACGCTGTGCTCCTGCAAACCTGCAGTAAAATGCATTGAGAGGACTCTTCCTTGAGTCCTCTCCATTATGTGAGTGAGCACTGGAGTCCACTGAGTGCATTTTACTGCAGGTTTGTGGGAGCACAGTGTCGGAATGGAAGCGAGTATGAAGATAAAACTTACATAACCGGATTCGATGTCACTTACACTATACACCGCTTACTCTAGTTTGGAGGATGTTTCAGAGCTGACAGGTTCCCTTTAAATCATTTTATTCCGAGAATAAAGCAAAGGTTAACTGTCAAACAAAACTCAATAATTATTACCCTGATTCTGTAGTTTACAGAAATGCCCCATTTGTCATCGTAAACTGCTGTACAGGCACACGGCAGGGCGCAGAAGGAAAGGAACGCCAGGGCAGATTCAACTGGAAAAATTTTAAGTTGCCATGTCACATTTGATGCACCCCTAGAGTAGGAAACTCCAAAAAAACTGACCCCATTTTGGAAACTACGGGATAAGTTGGCAGTTTTGTTAGTACTATTTTAGGGTACATACGATTTTTGGTAGCTTTATATTACATGTTTTAGTGTCCCCATAGTCAGAGAACTGTAGTTTTTTTTATTTTTTGGGCGATTGTCTCAGGTAGGGGATCATTTTTTGCGGGACGAGATGACGGTTAGATTGGAACTATTTTTGGGGGCATACGCTTTTTTGATCGCTTGGTATTAAATTTTTTGTGATGAAATGTGATTAAAAAATGGCTTTTTTTAGACAGTTTTTATTTTTTACGGTGTTCACCTGAGGGGAGAGATCATGTGATATTTTTGTAGAGCAGGTTGTTACGGACGTGGCGTTACCTAACATGTATACTTATTTTTATTTATTTTTTACACAATAATATTTTTGAAACAAAAAAAATCATGTTTTAGTATCTCCATAGTCAGAGAGCTGTAGTTTTTTTATTTTTTGGGCGATTGTCTCGGGTAGGGGCTCATTTTTTGCGGGACGAGATGACGGTTTGATTGGTACCATTTTGGGGTAAATACGCCTTTTTGATCACCTGCTATTACACTTTTTGTGTGGCAAGGTGACAGAAAATGGCTGTTTTGGTATAGCTTTTTTTTAAGAAAAAAATTTTTTGCATACACCTGGCGGGGTGGACCATGTGATGCTTTTATAGAGCCGGTCGAAACGGACGCGGCGATACCTAATATGTGTACTTTTTCTTTTTTACTTTTTTTAAACTTTATTTTTTTTACTTTTTTACACTTTTTTTTTTTTTTTACTTTTTACATTTTTTTTTTTAATTTATCAAGACCTATTTAGATCTTGAAGATCCAGTGGGCTTGATGGCTATACAGTGCATTGCAATAGTCATCTATGCTGCGGGCGGCTACTGACCGTAGCATGTATGGAGTTAAACAGCTGAAATCGGTGCCAGCACTGATTTCAGCTGTAGCAGCAGAGTGTGAGCTGTAATTACTCACATTACTGAGCCGCTGCCATCATATAACACAGCCCAGTAGGAGGGGGCAGAACAACAACAGGAGGGGGCAACGGAGGCACGAGGGGGGGCACTACAAGGGGCGCACAGACATGTTACCTGGTTTCAGGCTGCGATCTCCAGAGTGGAGATCGCAGCCTGAACCCGTCATTTTAGCACTGAAGCGCTCCGATTGGTTAGTCTGCAGAGACTAACTAATCGGTGCGCTTGCTGGCAAGGGACCACTCTGATTGGTCCCTTGCCGGCTTCCCCGAGGTCTCTGCTCTCCGTTAGAGCGGAGACTCCGGGGCTGTGACACTTTATAGTATCACAGTCCCGGTAAGCAGTTTGGACGTAACTGCACGTCCAAATGCCGCAACTTACTTGTACTTTGGACGTACAGTTACGTCCAAATGCGCCAAGGGGTTAAGGAGTAGGTGGTGGTTAGTCACAACACTGGTTAGTCACAACACTATTTGCGATATTCCCTGCTCACGCCTTGTCTAAAATTGTGAGCATGGCCAGGAAGGGGGTGGGCCAGCAGGTCTGTCTAATTTACCTGTTTTAGGCATAGAAAATGGTCTATATGTAAGACAACATGGAAGCTGTCTTACATTTAGAACTGGCGCCTCTTTATAACTTTGGTGGATTATCCGCCAGCTATGGGGCTTTATTAAGACCAGTATCTATAACGCTGGTCCTAATAAACGTGCCCCTTAGTACCACTGAGAGGGAAAATGGTGCCAAAGACACCTTAACCATCAACATGGGTCACTGGATACCTCACCTCACAGTAAGGCCCCATTCACACGACCGTATGAATGGGGCCGTATGTATTCCGCAAAATTGCGGAATACATGCAGCCCCATTCACCTCTATGGGAGCGCACAGCCGCCGCACGGAGACGGCTCCGTGCCGCGGCTCCGCATAAAAAGATAGAACATGTCCTATACTTGTCCGTACGCATGGACAAGTATAGGAATTTTCAATGGGGCCGCACGCCGTGTGTTCCGAGCGCTGCGGAAAACACGCCGGGCGGTCCCCGTATATTTGCAGGTCCGCAATAATGCGGACCCGCAAATATACGGTCGTCTGAATGAGGCCTAACTGAAGCTGATAGGAACCAGACTGAAGCCAGAGATTAGCATAGCAGCAGAGAGAGAAAGCAAAGTTTGTGTGGCACAATATACAGAGGGCAAAGGGTGTGTGGCACTATATAGAGAGGACACAGAGCATCTGTCACTTTATACAGAGGGCACAGGGTGTGTGGCACTATATGCAGAGAACACAGTGTGTGTCACTGAATACAGAGGGAACAGAGTGTGTGGTACTATATACAGAGTACACAGTATGTGGCACTATATGCAGAGAACACAGAGTGTGTCACTGAATACAAAGGGAAAAGAGTGTGTGGTATTATATACAGAGTACACAGTATGTGGCACTATATGCAGAGAACACAGAGTGTGTGTCACTGAATACAGAGGGAACAGAGTGTGTGGTACTATATACAGAGTACACAGTATGTGGCACTATATGCAGAGAACACAGAGTGTGTCACTGAATACAAAGGGAAAAGAGTGTGTGGTGCTAAATTTTCAGGGGATATAGTATGTGACATGACTTCAGAGGCACAGTGTATGCTGCTATTATGTTTATGGCCATGTGTGTCGCTGTAAGAGCAGCTTATCTTAGTATACAGGGTGCCAATGTGTTGGTAAACCGAGAAGCTGAAGACATCTTCTTGACAAAATTTGCAAAGATGAGACGCGGCCAGGAGATGTCACAATGACGGTCTGAATTGGATAGAGAACTCAGGAGGACATGCCACCTGTAAGTCACTAAATAGAATGAGAGTTGTAATCACCTGTATGATCGACAGCTTATGATGGGTGGTAGCATGCTGTTTTGTGAATCAAAAACTCCCAGCATACCTTTACACCTGTTCAGGGCAAACAGAGTTGTAGTTCACATTGTACAAGTTTATATGACAAGGGCTGACCTTACTACTCAAATGGCATATGTACTGAACCTTTTTAATCTGGTGATGTATATATGTACTGCACATGGTTCTGGTGCTGTATTTATGCATTAAACTTGGTTGTGGTGCTGTGTCCGACTTATGGATTTGGTTGTATTTATGAAATGGACTTGGTCCTCGTGCTGTATGTATGTAATTGCCTTGGTGCTGTATTTTTGTAATGAGCTTGGTTCTAGCAGTGTACTATTTATTCACAACTGAGTTTGGGCCACTGTCACAGATTCTGTCAAAAAGACAGAACAACATAATTCGATAATGCTCTTGTGAGGCATTTAGGGGATGTAAGAATATTGCTGAGCGCACTGTACATCTCTCCCCTTCTCTCAGTGCATAGTGGATGCGATGTCCATGCATATGACCACATATAGGTCTATAATTAACACATGCATGTAGGAAGTGTTTGTGAGTAGATATGTATGTAAAAGATATCGGAAGATATTTATAGAACTGGCTTAGTTGCCCATAGCAACCAATCAGATTCCACCTTTCATTTTACAAAGTAGCTGTGAAAAATGAAAGGTGGAATCTGATTGGTTGCTATGGGCAACTAACTAAGCCAGTTCAACTTTACACCAGTTAAAAAGAGAACTCCTGAACTCCCAGAAGTTAGTAAATTCCCTACACAGAACATGGAGGACATGTCATGAAAGGAGTCTCAGGAAAAGGGGCATGTTCGCATCTGAAAAATATTTGGTGGAGTAATTTTCACACCACACTTTCCTGTCTCCTGCAGACCAACTTGTTAACATTGGCAAGTATGCTACAATACAATGCACACTGCACTGGAAAAACCTCCGGGTTTACTCCAAAGCAGTGTATAAGTCTTATTAAATGTCCTCCATAATGTGTTGGAAAAGGGATTCGCATTAGTTAGTGGGCCCCAATAAACGGAGTGCTCCATACTTCAGAAACCCTTAATCTGGCCCTGAATGAGACAGGGGGGTCCCAGGCATCAGACAGCCACCGTCTCATAGGCATGAGTGAATCGAGCTTCAGATCATACATCCGAAGTTGATTAGTTCCAACACTTCGCTTGTCTCCATACAGCATTTAAATGTATTGCATGCATTCGTTTCAACTGAAGTTGTGCGAGACTTCGGTCAATGAATTCGGTATTCATTGCTGCATCTTTAAAAACATTTAAAATTCCGAATCTGAAGTCGGGTTTGGGACCAGCTGGTACCTCAGTAACAAACCAGGCTTCGGACTGCTAATTTTATATGTTTTTAAAGTTGCAGAAATGAATACCGAATTCATTCACCTAAGTCTTCGGGTGAAACTAAGTTTGCCGCAACGGGAGAAAAGGATTTTAATGCTGTACAAATACAGGTATTAAAATAAAGTGTCTGATCCGATGCTTGATTCACTCAACACTAATGATGATCAACTTTCAGGTTCCTCTTTTCTAACAGGGATAACAGAAGATACTGGCTTATACTTTTGAATGTACTGGAGACAGCACGCCAGTGAAGTATTTTTGACAATTGCTTATTTTATTAAAGAGGTTGTCTCATCATGGACAATGGGGGCATATCGCTAGGCTCCACACCTATATCGAGAGCAGAGCCCCAAAAGTGAAGGAGGGCACACTGCGCATGCGCAGCCGCCCTCCATTCATTTTCTATGGGGCCTGCGAAAATAGCCGAGCGCTGGCTCAGCTATTTCCGTTGGCCCCATAGAAATGAATGGGTGTGGGGGCCGTGCATGCGTAGTACGCTCCCATTCACTTCTATGAGGAGCCGGCTTGATGGTGGCCAGACCGGAGTCCTCCAGCCACCACCTTGCGGGGCGCCGTTCTCGATATAGGTGCGGGTCCCAGTGGACAATCCTAGCCATATGCCCCCATTCTCTGTGATGAGGCAACCCCTTTAATCCATTTTAACACCAGTCGTACATAATCATTATCAGTGCAACATTTTCGGCCCTCTATAGGTGCCCTTCTTCAGGCTGTAGTGTAGTCTCTCTGGACGGGTATAGGCTTACATGCAATAAGCCTATACCTGGCCAGACTACACCGCAGCCCGAAGAAGGGCACCCATAAAGGACCCGAAACATTGCACTGATGTTGGTTATGTACCACTGGTGTTGAAATGAATTAATAAAATATGCAATTTTCAAACATACTTCACTGGCGTGCTGTCTCCAATACATTCAAAAGTATATACCAAGTTCCCCAGGTGGAGGGAGATCATCCTAGAGATGTGCACCTCCAAAAGCCATCTGGACGAGTGCTGTGGCCACTAGCTTGTTCACCAGAAGATATCATCTTATTCTGAAAGGTTCACATTTCTGTGTATCCTAAAATAGATCCAAATGTGTGGGCTGAATCTCAAGAGAATAATGGAAATGTACTAATTACAATTATCTGTACGAAGAGCTTCCTGCGGCTCACACCCAGGATATTCTGGCAAGCAGCAATTAACGGAATGAGTCACGTGTCCTTCATGAAAGTGGCGGCAGATGGAATCTGCATAGATGTTAAATAAAGTTAATCGTTATGCACTTAGCAAAGTACATTAATAAGAGATGATATTGAAAAGAAGTTATGACTTACACTCTAGTGCAAAAAAAAAAGTCTCTTCCCACTGATTCACTTAGCAGACAATTGTCGGGAAGGAAGCTTTCCTTCCCAACAATCAACTACTTATTAGTAAAGGAGACTACTGCAATTACATGCAGCGATCTCCTCCACAGTATGGGGAGTAGCGATCACTAATGACATCATCCCCATACAGAACCCATACGATCTGCTGCCAGCAAACAATTTTGGTGATCGCACAAGCTATTCTATTACTCAATGAATTGGCGCTCAGCCAATGTAAAGGAACACAACTGGAACCATCACAATGCATAACACGATACTAAAAGCAAGGTAGAATAGTACTTCTTCTGTATTAAGAAATGCAATAACTGGAAGCCGACTTCAATGATCCCCGCCGTTAACCCTTATCACCTGAAAAATTACATGATTACATGCATCTACATCAGCAATGCATGGACGGAATAAGTCCTCCAAAGTGGATGCTACATTTTGCATGAAATTTACAGTATAACATGGATGGGGTTTTCAAAACAGTGGGAATAATCTGTGCGGAAATACGAGAATGCTTGCATTTTTGAAACTTTACTATGCAGATTTCACCCTTTGCAATGCATTGGGTGATATTCGATGACAAGTCCTCTGCTTCTGACTTCCTCTTGCAGCTGCTCTTCGTTATGACTCATTGATGGGAGATCCAAATGGGGGACCAACCTCTAGGACATCCAAAGGCCCTAGCAGGACACAAGGACGAAGGTTTGTCTTCATGACTGGCCAATGTGAGTAGAACAGTTGATATATCAGCATCACCGAATCTGGAAGGAATAATTTTGTGATTGGGAGAGGTCAGTAAGCTCCTCTGTTTCCATAACACCCACAGCAATATGTGGCAGCTACTGAAAAAGCATAGTGGATCACACTGACTCTTGTTATTCCCATCTTGGCCATGGAGTCAGGATCTCCCAAGCATAGACAAATCAAAGGAAATGTTGTCACTATATTCATGGGCTGCACAAGATTCATCTATGTGCCAGGTCCTCCAGACTGAGAGATCTCATTTTGCAAAACCTTAATATTGTAATGTAGCTTTTCTTAAAGGGGTTGTCCCACAAAACATATTCTACAGTTTTCAAACCAGCACCTGGATCTGAATACTTTTTTAATTGCAAGTAATTAGAAATTTAGCAGAGCCACTAAGTTATTCAATAAAATGCATCTGTATAGCGCCACCTGCTGTTTTTTTTTTTCTTATTTCTTTGACCTGCTCACTGAGAAGGCTGCACATGCTCAGTTTCATCCTTCCACTGCCTCCTGAGCTGTGATAGGGAGAGCATGGGCACGCCCCCTGAGCTGTGATAGGAAGAGCATTGACACACACCCTGAGCTGTGATAGGGAGAGCATGGACACGCCTCCTCAGCTGCATCAGAATAGACACTCCCCTTGAGCTGTCAGTTTGATATAAATCTAATGAATGGGGAGATCTCTGGATCCATGTGAGGTACAGGGCTGGTTCTAGCTTTGTTAGAAAGAGATTATCATGAACTATATGATGTCTGATTTTCATTTTTTTTACATTAGTCATGGGATAACCCCTTTAAATGAAAGATCCTGTAACCAGATGGACTCCTCCAGATGAAGTCATCTATTAG
This sequence comes from Rhinella marina, assembly GCA_900303285.1. Taxonomy (NCBI): domain Eukaryota; kingdom Metazoa; phylum Chordata; class Amphibia; order Anura; family Bufonidae; genus Rhinella; species Rhinella marina. The sequence goes on from ONZH01005018.1 coordinate 19,895, forward strand.
ATGTTGCATTTAGAGTAAGCTACTGGGCTTTCAAGCATAAGCCAAGGACAAAGAAGATGTCAACAAACCTTACGTATCGGTGTCATTTTCCATACAGCCGAGGGTTTAGCCAGAAGCACTACTACACCATCAGTGTGTCTTGTGCATTTAGTACATTTATCATTAGGAGCACACCACAATATCACATATCGTCATGGAACGGAAATCTAAAGAAATAACTCAGTACTTTTGTTGAAGACATTTATTTTTTTCAGTTGCATAAGTATATAAATAGAATATATAGAACATACATTATATTCACATGGGAACATTCATTTCAAAGAAGAAACACCTCGTATTGCTAAACACTAGGAGGCTGCACAGAGAGAGGCCGGCACTGCAAGAGAATACATATCGAGAATCTACTTCTACGTGTCCATTCCCTGTGCCTCCGGCATCAATACTTGAGGTCAGCTCTGCAGTTACCCAGACTCTGCTGTTCTAAAAAGAACTATATAGATGTCCTCATAGCGTGACTTTCAGCATACTATAAACCACCACAACAGGTGACCAAATGCAGAGTAGTCCAATTTTTCAAACTATATATATCGCAATGGGTTGTACATCAAAATAATCATCAGGTCGAGGTTTTGTTGTGGTGCTACATAGTTAGAATGTCAAATATATTAGCATATTTGGCCAACTTTAAAGGGATCCCGTAACCAGGAAAAGTTCCCTTTAAATCAGGTCATCTGTACAAGGTTTTAAAAGCTAAGCTAGTGAGCTCAACTGCCCCCTGGAATGCCAAACACGGGGCCAGAAGTGCCTCACCCTTCTGATTACATGTGAGTGGTCAACTTACTTTTCCTTAGGATAATGAACCTATTCTTTTTGTTTTGATGAATGAATGACCGTCGTTTGGGACCGCATCCAAGCTGCATCTTTTGCGGCTCGGATGTGGACCCATTCACTTCAATAGGGCTGTAAAAGATGCATACAGCACTATGTTTTCTGTCCTCATCCATTGCTCTGTTCCGTGGGGCCGCGAAAAAATATGGAACATATCCTATTCTTGTACGTTATGGGTGGCCCGTTCCATTAATTGCGGAACGCAAATCGGCGGCATCCGTGTTTTGCGGATCCGCAATACACGGTGCGGTCATGTGCACGTAGCCTAATCTGCAGACTTCCACGGGACCAGCAAAGGAAAAGGGGAAAAGATGGATCGGGCAGATGAATTTTAACATGCCCGATCCTTTCATTTTCAGGGAGATGAGCCGGCACCAGAGTTGTGTGGCAGCAGCTTACTCCCCTCCTCTAGTCAAGAAAAGACATGCAGGCTCCGCTACACCAAGAAGGGGACTGGGAGACATCTGAAGTGGAGGTGTCAGGATGGTGGATCTCACTTCTGACCTCCTAATTGTTACATTTCAGGGGCCGCAGCGCAGTTACCGTAGAGCCGATCTGCATCAGCAACTGACACCGTGTGCCCATATGGCTCATCCATTCCCATTTTCATGTCCTACAAAATATTGTTATACAAGAACGCTATTAATTCCATTTAATTACCAGCAACATACAAGCTGAAGCTGCTGCATGAAGCAGGTGTATGAGGCGTCTACCACTTTGGTCAATGCAGTTAATGGCGGCTGTAATCCAGATATCTGCTGGGGACAGGTGACGCGTAACATGATATACAAGATCTTTTGTGCTGTAATGCGGTCCCACAGCAATTAGCATAAAGAAAAGCATCAAATTACATCAAGACTCAGTATGTGCTTTCTGCCTGGGTTTCTGGGTCTCTAACAAAAATAAAAAATGCACATGAAAAAACAATCGCAAATGCACACATAAGTACTGTACATATCAGTAGACGTATAGGGGTTAAGGAAATATTTCATGAATCTTGAGAAATAAGACACGGACTCGTAAAACGCAGTATAAAGGCTTCACAGAAAGAGACAAATATAGGAACAACAGTCAAAGAGAAAATCTGATTTTACCTACATTTACTATAGCGACTGCATTTAAGAGGGTCCTATATCTTTATAGTAAATGAGGTTCTTATAAAATCACATTAGACGTCCTCTATGATCCTAAAATAGACCACAGGGACCAAATTACATCACTTGCAAGTCACACGGGAAGTGTAAGCGTGTTTAATATTTAGTGAAACATACAGAAGAAATTAGCGGTAAACCACACCACCAGTTTAATACATTGAATATTAAGATCCTCCGCAATGAAATTAGGAAGCCATGAGGGGGCGGGGGTGGAGTAATTTATCAAGCGTTGGACTCTTTAAGAAGTGCTTAGCTATGAATTTTTTCACTTCCAATTTATCACTGCAACTTTTTAGCAAAAAAGTAGCGGACCCTCTTCAATAGGGAGGGCGGAGTTTTGGGATTCGATCATCCCTAGTGGTGTTAGGTTACCTGAACCCAGTGCGGATTATGACGTTTTCGAGGATTCTCGTGCGGAAAAAAAACACGGTACTACGGTACCAGCAAAGTGTATGAGATTTGACAAACCTCATGTACACTTTGCTTTATTTCTTCCGTTTGGATTTTGAAATCCACGGCATGTCACCTTTTTGTGATTTTTTTGGTGTGGATTTCAAACTTTTTAACAAAAGGGTGAGATTGAAGGCAAAAATGTATCAAATCCACTTCAAAAACTGGGAGTAAAGGTGCACTGACGTGATTGTATGTACTTTGTGTTCTGCAAAATGGGGATCCGCAAAAAATACATTTGACGTCCGTGTTACTTCTTTTGTTTGTTTGTTTTTTTTTGCCAGATCCATTGCATGTATGTCTTGCTTCAGGCAGACATCCGGCCCACCCCCATGATAGTGAATGGGGCCAGAGCGGACTTCTGGCAGCATGGTGGGCTAGCGTTAGTACGGGTACGGCAGGCTGTTCCCCTGCCGGACACTGCTGCCGCAAGTGTGAAAGTAGCCCGTCATATTGTCAGAGTAATGAACAGCTAGACAATTTCTTAATGTACTTTCATAATTAGTTCAAGGTTTTCAAGATGTCTGCCTTTAAATGGAACCTATAATTTCATTATACTTCCAACGGCTTTAGGGTGGGTTTCTGCATAGTGGGTGCAGGAAGGTAGAGTGACTCATGGCAGAGAACTGCACAGAATAAAACATAGCGGTTTACCATAGTTTCTCTGCAATTACAGATAATGCACATTATTTGCTGCTAAACTCTGGCAATTTACTGCAGAATGTTAGTTTTGCGGCCCACTACAACCCAGTGGCAGCCTGAAGATCCCTCCTGGTCATGCAATGATCACAAAGCTGCAAGTAACAGTTATCAGAGCTGTGTCTTGTAATGAGGTGGGTGCCCATCGTATGACCAAGATTTAACACAAGGTTCCAATTCAAGGAATATAGGCAGAGATCTTGAAATGTAAGGGACTGATGCACAAAGTACATTTCAAGAGCATCTGTCACCATGATCATCCCTATTAAACCAAGTAAGGCTGATCACAGTGACTAAAGTAAACCCTCTCTCTCTCTGCAATTGGTATTACTGATACATATAAATAATAATTAAAAAGAAGAATTTCGCTGTAACTAAAGTGCTCAGAGCACCAAGGGGCTGGCCTGTTCCCTCGGAGCACCACTTCACCTCCTCCTCCTCCTCTCCCTGTTGCCACACCCCAACCAGTGAGACTGACATGAGCAGACATTCTCACTGCTCTTAGATGTTGTACATGCGTCAGCACAGTGAAGATCTCAGGCAGTCATCCTTCATGCACTGATTGTAGTGCTGCTGGATATCGGAGTGGTGAGGATACCTGCCAATCTCACTGGGAGGTGGAGGTGAAGTGGTGCTCCGAGGAACTAGGCCAGCCCTTTGTTGCTTCCACCATCTCATTTACATATAGGTAAGTAAACCAACTGCAGAGAAAGCTCATTTTAGTCACTGTAATCAGACCTACCTGGTTTAATAGGGCTGATCGTGGTGACAGATGCTCTTGAAATTACACAATATAAACAATCTATATTTTGCTAAATGCAGAATATACCCCTTTAAGACCTCTTTCATGAATGTCACCTTTTTTGCTGTGATTTTTTTTAAACACAGCAACAACATGGACACTTGTGAATGGGGCCTATAGATGATTAGACATACTGCTGCCGATCAGTACAACAAAAGAAAAAAAAATACTAATCTTAAATCTTGCACATTGTTGCTAAAAATCAAGGGGACAAATCTGACACACAAAGTCCGTTTCAGAAATGGAATCGTTCCCTGACAAGATAATCTGAAAAAATATCATCATCATAGATAGCAGCAAAACCATATGGCTGATAATCACAGAACAGGGATGCTCAACCTGCGGCCCTCCAGCTGTTGCAAAACTAGCAACCCTTTATAGCTGTAGGCTGCCCAGGCATGGTGGGAGTTGTAGTTTTACAACAGCTGGAGGTTGGGCATCCCTGTCGTACAACATACCACTATTCACAGTAATAACGGAAAAACTAATATCTCAATGTAGAAGGTGTGAAATGAGTGTGGAGCCCGTGTACTCCAGCCAGAGGTACGACATATCCACAGGAGGGGTTACGATGTATATGTACACTCTGAACCAAGTGCAATAACTGTGCAAAACTGTGAGGAAGGCGCCCCCTCAGACCCAGGGTCCTGCGTATTCACCTGGAATGTAAAGCATATTTTAAAAAGCACACGTCTGTGGGCGTCCAGCAGTTAATCTGCAGGTGTAGCAGAGCTAACATTGTCATTTACACGTCACATTTAGGGTACGGCTACGCAGCAATTTTGGGCAGAACATGTCATGCACCCAAATATCGCAGTGTGGAAGGATTGCCATAGGAATGAAGGGTTTGCTGCGAGTGACTGAGCAAATCCCAAAAAATCCATTGAAATGGTCGCATGAGACATGCATGGCCCTACTATACTGTGACTTGGATGCATGACACGCATTGCATCCTAAATTGCCCTTAATGACAATGAAACGCCTATAGCAGTCTCCAATACTGGCAGTGGGGTGAAATAAGGATCCAACGGTTGAATTCTAATCTGTCCGATTCCCTGGTGATAAGCGGGGCCAGAATAACTTCACGCTACATTACAAGAGGTACTCATCCAAGCCGAATGTTAGGCCCACCACACAGATTACAAAGCAGATGTCCCAACTTCCATTCGGCTGACAGCCTTCTCTCCTGACCTCCCATACACATGCACTCTTGGCTCGGCCGAGCATGCATGTGTCCTGAGCAGGGAGCAGGCTACTGGCAGACTATCTTCCTGAGAACAAAAGGACTGGACAGTAGAAATCCTGCATCCTGACCCCACATCTGCCATAGGGGAAGAGTTGGGATTTTGGCAATTTTTTTTGGTGTAGACCAGGGGTCAGCAACCTCCGGCACTCCAGCTGTTGTGAAACTACAACTCCCAGCATGCTCCATTCACTTCTATGGGAGTTCTGAGAACAGCTAAGCAAATGTGTATGCTGGGAATTGTAGTTTCACCACACCTGGAGTGCCGAAGGTTGCTGATCCCTGGTGTAGACTATTAGGTTATATTCAGACCTGGTCATTCTGCTGCGGATATTTCTGTGCTTTAAAATCTGTTCCTTATATCAGAATGGGTTTTTTTCTACAGCAAAAACACAAAATTTCACAAGTTCTTTTCTGATGAAACAGTTGCAGAAATTTCTGCCACATATCGGCATGTGAATACACCCTTAATCCCGTCCTCTGAACATAGAGCCTTTACTGATACGTCAACTGGAAAAGCCCAATCCTGAAAGGGTTAAAATGGCTGAATATATGCTACGTGGCCATCCTAGAAGATGTGCCAGATGCGCAATTCCTTATCCGCATAGGGGCTATAGTAATAAACACCTCCACACTTTATGCAGGAGTGGACAGAACCGTACAGGACAAAGCCTAAACTGTCTGTCTGGGGAAGTTACCTTCAGCCACGTAAGCCGAAGCGCAAATACAAGGCAAGTCTGGAATAAACAACCACATAAACAAGAATGTACAATAAATGCTATGTATGTAATCCAGAAAAAAATGTGACAATACCAGAAAAACAGTGCCTCTATACTATACTACAGTGGTACAGACAATAAAAAACTGTAAAGCAATTAAAACATATATAGGATTTGTGTTTTCTATCACAAACAAATGTAACATAATATACACCTGCTGCTAACAGAAACCACATCAGCAACAAACAAAAAAAATTAAAATCAAGTGACCGAAAGGCCATTACAACTGCACTGACACCGCAGGTTGTATGTAGTGGATTCTGTCAGCAGGATATGGGGTATAGAGATAATGACATCTCTGTATCGGCCTTAGTGCTGTCATTCTTACTGTTAAGAGAGCTGTATTTTCCTTAAAAAAGCGTTTTTATTCATATTATAATTACTTACATAAGGAGCCTAAGGGGATGTCCTGTGGGCCATTGGAGCCCGGCCACGCCGAATATTTTCGAGGCCCAGCACCGCCCTCCCGCTAATTATTTACGCCCCTTCATCGCTGTGTTCTCCTCCCGCTGCGGCGCAGACTCTGGTATGTACAGCGCGAGATGCGCCGCAGCCGGAGGAGAACACGGCGATGAAGGGGCATGCATAATTAGCGGGAGTGCAGTGCTGGGCTCGAAAATATGTAGCATAGCCGGGCTCCAATGGCCCACAGGACATCCCCTTAGGCTCTTTATGTAAGTAATTATAATATGAATAAAAACGCTTTTTTAAGGAAAATACAGCTCTCTTAACAGTAAGAATGACAGCACTAAGGCCGATACAGAGATGTCATTATCTCTATACCCCATATCCTGCTGACAGAATCCCTTTAAAGCCTATGGACAAGTTATTTTTATTATTGTATTGTACGCACTTTGAACTAAAAATCATTTTATTCAGTGGTCTTTATTAAAAATGTTCAGCCCCTTTCTCTTTACAGCCTTGAGATTCTCTAGGACCAGGCTCTGCACTTATACTGCTTCCTGTCAAGCAGCTCAGCTGACGGCTCCTTATCTCTGACCTCCTAAACACTCATTATAGCTCAAATTTTATCTTACCCATAGGAATATGGCTTAAATAAGTGTTTATGAGTTCAAAGATAAGGAATATACATAGCCATCAGATAACGGCTCAAAGTGAAAGTAACAAGCTCGCAGCTAGGCAGAGTTAACCCTTTATCACAAAAGCTGCTCCAAATTTTCCATAAAGCCCAACAGGAAAAATGATTTTTAGCACAAAACGAGTGAAATGCAATAATAAAAAAAATTGGCCCCGAAGGTGTTCACAGCCTTTAAATGGCCACTTACATTATGTTCACATTTGAGTTGCAGATTCCATCAGATTCCACAAGAGTTAGCATCCCAACAGACTCCACTGTATGTGGATGGGGTCCTTACGGCATCGGCAGTATCCATCACATGATGTGACACTGCACCATGGCTTTAGTCATAAACTGAACCACAGAGCAGAGCCCTATGCCAAAGAACAAAATGTCAGACATTCGTAGCCATGAAAATGTCACAATATCTGTATGAAATCTGAGGCACGGTGCGCTTGTAACTGGGTGGTATGGAGCCATAATATAGCGGTGTGCATATGTCCTTACATAAAGTAGTCACAGACTGACCAGCCCTGTCATGCTCATAGCAATCCAGGAGTACTAAAAGCAAAACCAACATATTTAATGGAAACTATACAGTGCTAGTGGACTGCAGCTCAGCATCCAAAATGTATTAATCAGACCACAGAAATTCTGCCTGATCTGATGTGCATTATTCTATTTTTTTCTGCAATTTTGGCTTGTAGGGTGGATACAATACAGAGGCATAAAACTGGTTAATCCTGTCAGATGTTACCGCCAGAGCACTTGCATATGGAATTACATGGAGCCCATTCAAATAAAGAGTTGATAATACATGACCCTGACAACCTAATAGGGACAGACAGGGGTTGTCCTAATGCAGGGATGCCCAACCTGAAGCCCTCCAGCTGTTGTAAAACTACAACTCCCAGCATGCCTGGACAACCTACAGCTATTAGGGCATGCTGGGAGTTGTAGTTTTACAACAGCTGGAGGGCAGCAGGTTGAGCTTCCCTGTCCTAATGGGATACCACAGGAATATTGCAGAGATCCTCAATATCCTGTTGTAACGTGAATACTAAAAGTGACCATAAATATATAATGAGTACATATCACTAATCTATGATCCACTGTAATGGTGGTGCTCTTGAAGGGCAATTTTTTATTATTGCATTTTACTCATTTTCGGCTAAAAATAATGGTGCTACATGCAGTTAAAAATCAGTCTATTTGCAGACTGTCCCTCTAGATCTGTGATCGCCTGACCTTATATCATAACATTCATTTAGATAGTCTGCAAGCAGACTGAATATTAACCACATGTATCACCAAAATTGCAGAAAATCTTTAATAAAGGAGTCCCGAAGGAGTTCATAGCCTTTTTAACTAATACACTGTTTTGGTTCATACACAAGTGTGGATATGAAGGACTGAGAGGGGGCACTGGATATAGGAAATCCATAGGGACCTATGTACATATACGTATGTATTGTCGGTCATTACCATCAGAGCCTGAAAATCGGAACTCACAGGAGAAACCATAGAAGAGGGAATATTAGGAACCAAGTGCACTATGTTAGTTTTACAGATCTTAATTAAAAACTACAGATCACCATAACAGCATAAAAGCACCATTTTCCCTTTTACACAAGAGTCCATGATGCTCATAAGCAACAAAACGATGGTTTTAAATAATACCACTTATGTATGAAGGTATTTCATTAAAAGGGGTTGACCCAAACACAAGAGTCATAATTCATCCACAGGATAGGTGACAAAGCTATGATCACTGGGGGTCCAATCCCCTGTATGACTGGAGCAGTAGGGTACAAGCCTGACCCCTGCTCCATGCAGAGGACTGCCTGAGATAGAGCGGTGGCCACGCAGGCACACTACTGCTCCAATCACACAGCGGAGTCATGGACCTCATTCTCAAGCTTGGTGGAGGTCCCAGTGGTCGGTCCCCCAGCAATCATACATTTCTGACTGAACCTGTTGATAGACGATAGACATTAGTTCATAGGCCAACCAGTCAGGGGGGAATAGCACTTGCTCCTAAACAATAGCAGGCGCTATGCTGATTGCAGATCAGAGCCGAGCCATTGTCTGAAGGTGACTGGTGCAACGTGAGCTATGTAATACAGTGGAAATAAAGGAGTTAAGAAAAAACTTAAATGGGGTTGTATGAGATTAGAGAAAAAAAAAATTATATATATATATGTGATTTCATCCAGAAACTGCACCACTTGTCCACAGCAGCCCAGTCCCATTCAGCTGAAATACAATAAAAGACCTGGTCCGTGGACAGGTGGGGTGCAGATTTTAGGGGGGGAATCAAGTTTTTTTTTTCTAATCTCATACTACCACCTTAAATTTAACAAAAAAAAAAAAGCCTCAAGTAGATTTTATACGACCCCCCTTTATAAATAGTGCTACATGTAAATAAGCCATAAGGGGAATTTCACACTAAAAATGTGTTTAAGGAACTGGACACAAAATTGTTAAGAAAAAAAAATGCAGGAAGGATGTTGAATAAGTATTACATGTTAAATGCATACGGAAGTCCTTGCAAAATACGGGCACATAGGCCGGATCATGTACAGTCAAATGCAAAACCACCTCAGCAAAAAAAAAAACTCAGAAAAAAAATAAAAAATACATATTCTGAATAAGGAGTCCTTCATAACAAAAGCATAAAATAAGACGTAACACAATAAAACTAATGTTCATAGAGGATAAAACCGTGTGAGCAGTGACAGTCACGACAAGAATAAAATACTAAAAATACAACGTGACCAGCCGGCTCCTGGAACGGAAAAACCGTAGGATGACTTTATCCTATTGATTTCTACATGCCTCCTGCTGCTTTTACTAAATTGCTGCTCCCAGCCGTGCAAATCGCTCCGTTATTACAGAGCAACTGTTCAGCAAATCCGCGTAGATTAATTACAGCTAGATTGTAAATGTTCAAATAAAATATTAGGCAATTGCATAATGAGCAACTCCCTATGTCGCTGAGACATCTGAAAATGAAGGAGGAGATCCAAGCTCAAGTCAGTAACCCCATAAGATAAGATATGCATCACACTGGCCGTTCACTGGCCACACATGGGACTGTAGATTGGACTGCTCAACCGTATTTTCCAGCAATGCCAATATTTAACAGCTGTTCAGGCAACAACTTAATATTCTATGTGCATCACTATGAGAGGTACACCTTAAAGGGAACCTCTCACCACTAAAGACATGTTTCTTAAAGAGAACCTGTCACCCGTTTAGGGCCACTAAGCAACTGGGTTTTAGAATATCAAACCTGCCCAAAGCAAACCCATCTGTCCCTGCAAACTAAAGCAAATTCAATTCAAACTTACCAAAAGAAGAGTCCAGGACTCTTCACCAGCAGCATCTCGCGTATTAGTACTCCACCGATAAGACCCAGAACATCACATCTTGCTCGACTACACATGTCCCCATGTGCATGTATGCGCAATGAAGCTGCCTCATCCCCCTGAGTGCACATGTGCCTAATCGAGCTGGAGAAGAGTCCTGGACTCTTCTCCTGGCAAGTTTTCTTTTAGGGGACGGATGTGTTTGCTCTGAGCAGGTTTGGGGTCCTAAAGCCCAGCTGCACAGTGGCAGCAGTGAAGGAAGGTCTACCATTCCCTGCCTCATCCCCCCAAGAGCACATGTGCCTAATGCAGCTGGAGAAGAGTCCTGGACTCTTCTCCTGGCAAGTTTTAAATTCATTTATTTTCTTTTAGGGGATGGATGTGTTTGCTCAGGGCAGGGTTGGGGTCCTAAAGCCCAGCTGCACAGTGGCATGCCCAGTGGCTTTGTGGCCCTAAACAAGTGCCCTTGGTTCCCTTTAACCAACATGTTTGAGCGTAATATCAAAAACTCAAGCTTTAAACTGGTGCCTGATCTGAGCAACGTTAAGAGCCATTGCCAATTTCACAAGACCGTAATACAGGTCCTATGGCAGGTCTAATAAGGAGAAGTGGCAGGATACTTCTCATACTATTACTCCATCAGATCCTAGGTGGAGTAGGCATAAAAATGAGCCCATATTACACGTGTGTGAGGAACACAAAGGTGGAGCTGAGGGAATCCTGTAGGTCCACCGGGGGCTTGTTTCATTGTACCCATAAGATTTAGTGGATCAAGTAGCATTGGTGGCAGTGTGGCTGAGGAATGATGCATTTTTGGCGGTATTACATTAGCTCCCTCACATACAAGGGCATTCAAAATCCTAAGGGGGTAATAATTAATTAAGAGAAAAAGAAGGAAGCCGGATGAATAAATCCGATTATATTTAGTAAAAGCTGCATGTACAAAGCAACAGATTAAAATCAGATGCTGGAAAGCCCCTACTATCTTCTGCGCTCCACTTTCTAAACCATCTCCAACATCTTGCCTTGGTGAGGCGCCATCCTCCACATGAACCCCTTTTGTGGGCACGGCCGGGGTAACAGGCTTTGTTATTATATGTAAACATGGTGAACAAGGAACAAAAAAAAAAAATCATACAGCCAAGATATGACATCGCACAAAAGGAGGAAGGAGCTTTGGGAACGTTCTCCGGCAGCAGAGGGGTTAAGGAGTCCTCTCTGGGAGGGGCTGGAACAGCAGTGTTGGACAGTGAACCCACATGCGCCAGGTAGAGGTGTTTTGCCCCGACTGAACAAACGGCTATTTTACAAACCCTCGCCATTTTCCAGCATTCCCCTTTCCGTTAGATGGGATTTCAGTGTGTTGAAGATGTGAATTTGTTGGTCGGGACGCAACGTTAAGAATTGCTGGATTAGTTTACTTGGGTTGGGTCCCCTGAAAAAGGAAAATGAAATTATCAAACAGCAAAAAATAATAAAGATCTTTAAAGGGAGTCTGTCACCTCACAGGCCCCTATAAAGTACAAAAACAGCCCCATAGCACATTTTATACCTTTGGCTCTTTCTTGGGAGCTGCAGAACTGCCAAAAACGTACTTTAATTGATATGCAAATGAAGTCTCGGAAGTGCCCGGAGGCGGGGTTCACCACCTTTGAGCCCGGGCTCCTGTCCTTTTTTAAATATATTCCCCGCCCCAGGAACTGCCTGCGCCCGCCCTGCACGTCATTGGGGTCCTCCTTCTTAGCCAGCAAGATCCCACGCCTGTGCAGTCTCTCGCCGGGACGGGGCATGAGCACTGTCATGCCCATTTTGGGCACAGCATCGCTGAACTTCCTGCGCTTGTCTGGTCCGCCCCTTGGATGCGCCTGTCCAATGGCGCGAAATCCTATCCAAGGGGCGGACCAGACAAGCGCAGGAAGAAGAGGAACATGCGTTGGACAGGCGCATGCGCACTAAGTTCAGCGATGCCGTGCCCAAAATGGGCATCACAGTGCATGCCCCGTCCCGGCGAGAGACTGCGCAGGCGCGGGATCTTGCTGGCTAAGAAGGAGGACCCCAATGACGTGCAGGGCGGGTGCAGGCAGTTGCTGGGGTGGGGAATATATTTAAAAAAGGACAGGAGCCCGGGCTCAAAGCTGGTGAACCCCGCCTCCGGGCACTTCCGGGACTTCATTTGCATATCAATTAAAGTACGTTTTTGGCAGTTCTGCAGCTCCCAAGAAAGCACCAAAGGTAACATTGCTTTTATTATAACATGTGCTATGGGGCTGTTTTTGTACTTTATAGGGGCCTGTGAGGTGACAGACTCCCTTTAAATTCTGTGTTATTTGCCATTTATTCCCGTCAGAGCAGTTTCAGCTCTAAGCAACTTGCAGAAGCGGATGGTCATGACGACTGAAAGACCTTGGGGTTTGTTAGGTAATGGAAACAGTCAGTAAAGTCTGAAATCGTCAGTAAAGGCAGCTGCTATGAAAAACTGACATCCATCACTGATGACGTCACATTATCCTAAGTGACATAGAGCATGCCGAGAAGATGCATGTTCCTGTATGTACATGACTGGTAACAGTGACCGTGTATTGGGATAACTTGAATTTCTTGCTACTCTGAGCCCCAATGGACATTATTAAATACTAAAATGGCTTTCCGAGACTTTTTAAAATTAAACGGTTTTTCGGACACCTGAGAGCCCCCACTGATCAGCTGTGTGAGAAGGCACCTGCGCTTGCAGTACCGCCGCAGGTTTCTTTCTGCTCACCAAGCACAACCATTTAATAGTGGCTGTGATTGGTATTACACCTTAGCCCCATTCACTTCAAATGGGCTGAGACGCGCCTAGGCCATGTGACTGAAGAATGTGACGTCACATGGCTGAGACTAAGCCAAGAGAGGGCCAGGGCGCTACTATGAGTGCCACTGCCTCACAAAAAGCTGATCAGCAGGGGTCCCAGGTGTCAGACCCCCACCCAGGTCCGGATCTACTGATAATCAAAGGAGAGGTCATTATTAGAAAAGTTTAGGAAAACCCCTTTCAGTGACATGATTGCAGGGTCAGACTACACAGGGTTTGTTTGTAGTCTGTAACCATGGAAACACATAGGTTTGCACTGCAGGTGTATCCAAAAAAACAGTAGGATCTTTTTCATGAAGAAAAAGTAAGGATGGCGTGATGGCTGCACACTGTGGTGATATGTGGTTTTTTTTCTGTGCGGACTCTCGTGTGGAAAAAACACAGCGTAATACAGTACCAGCAAAGTGTATGCGATCTGACAAATCACATTTAGACTTTGTTGTTTTTTTCACCCTTAGGTGCAGAAATTAACCCTGCTGTGTGGATTTTAAAATTCACAGCAAGTCAATTTTGCATGTTTTTGCGAGTCCACACCTTATGTAGAGTGTTTTTTCCTATAGACTTTAGTGAGATTGTTAACAAACAGAAAATCCCCATGAAAATCCACAAAAACACACGCACCAAAGCCAGAATAAACAGTGCAGACTTCACGCAGATATTCTGCACACAAATCCGCACTGTGTCCAGCGGCCTTAGAAGTTGGTGTCTGAAAACAGGCAGCAGGAAGAGATGTGTGTGATCCACTTATAGCTAACCTGATGAAACTTGCAATATACACGTTCACAAAGGTGGCCATCAAGTACTGACAGTCAAACCGATCCATGATGCCTCCATGACCTGGGATTGTGTCGGCAAAATCCTGGAGAACGAAAAGAATATAAGATATTGGTGGCAGCATGAACATTGAGAAGGAGAATAAAAAGAACCTCCTAGGCTAGTGGTGGGCAACCTGCGGCACTCCAGCTGCTGTGAAACTACAACTCCCAGCATGCATACTTGATGTGCTCTTCTCAGAACTCTCACAGAATTGTAGCTTCACAACAGCTGGAGTGCCGCCCCCGTAGGCTATGGGATGATGCGACACAGATCTGAGGTCCCTCCACAACAGTCTCATAGGCCAGGCGCCTACTACAATCCCAATATTTACTTTGATCTTGAAAGCTCTCTTAAATCCGCTGGCAAAGAATCCTCCAAATGGACCGATGAGTGATGCAAACGTGGAGAGCGCAATGCTGTGTATCTGGAAGGGATACATCCAGACCGTTTTCTGCAGGAGAAGACAATAATATGAGATGTTAGGTAACCATGGGTTTACTTCTTCATGGGGCTCGTCTTATAATAAATCCATTATTATTTATCAGATTTCTCAGCATCTTCACATGTCATGGAGCAATGAAAGCCACTTACCTTCACTTCTAATAAAATATGCTGCATCTTAGTAAAGTCTATGAGACTTGTACAATGACGAAGCAGCTCAGCCTGCTAACTATGAATTACAAGGTGGGGGAAAAGCCATTTGTTAATGAGAACAATTTGGTTTCTATAAATACACAAATCATCAAGGGAGTCTGTTTTAAATCCCTATGAAAACACTCAAAGATTTAGATACTTGAACTCCCAGGATATATATACCAGGTGAGTGCATACATTATTATAATTAAAATATAGCTTTTACTTAATTCTGCTTAAAAACAATTGTCCACGATAGTGATAATACAGTGACTATAGAATGCAATATATGCTCAAACAGATAACATATTAATATGCAGTAGCACCAAGGCTTAAAGAGTTGGTCTCCATCCAATAGCAATAGGCACCATCTTGGATAGTATTAATGAGAAAAATACACACATATGATGTGATGAAATATAATGTAACGATCTTACCCAACCAGGCAATCACACTATTGTGGTAGTCCTCAATGGTACCAGGAGGGAGACTGTAGGGACCAAAGGAGATATAAGCAAATTTAGGAGTAATAACTGAATTCTAGGCACAGTGGGGCAGTGAGCATGAACCTAGTCTCACCCTATGATGTACGGTGACGGGGCTACACATGCCCTACCTATCTACACGGGGCAACCCATGAAGGTTGGGGGCCCCGTCCGGATGCCTCTCCCTGTGTCCCGGACCTAACCCTCAAAATAAAGAAAACAACAAAAAAGTGCCCACTCCCGACGTGGCACGTTTCTGTCACATTGACTCGTCAGGGGAGTATAGCAATAAAATTAAGAAAAGAGATATATGAAAAACATAAAGGGTTAATAATGGGAATTAGTCAGGTCCCAATATGCTACAAGCAGCCAGTTGGGCTAATCAAGTAAAAACATCTACCCCAGCTAATTGGGTCCGTGTTATAAAAACCGCTGGCATTAGATACCCATGATAAAGGCGGCAGCTGATATGGGCAATTGCGGACCAAGATCTATCGAGTCCCCTCCGTATGGGACAAGTTTCCACTGGGTTTGATAACCAGGGTGTTTTCATATATCTCTTTTCTTAATTTTATTGGCTATACTCCCCTGACGAGTCAATGTGACAGAACGTGGCCAGCGTCGGGAGTGGCACTTTTGTTGTTTTCTTTAATTTTGAGGGTTAGGTCGCGGGACACCAGGGAGAGGCATGCCGGTACGGGGCCCCCCACCTTCATGGTTGCCCCGTGTAGATAGGTAGGGGCATGTGTTAGGCCCCGTCACCGTACATCATAGGGTGAGACTAGGTTCATGCCACTGCCGCCTGTGCCTAGAATTCAGTTATTACTCCTAAATTTGCTTATATCTCCTTTGGTCCCTACAGTCTCCCTCCTGGTACCATTGAGGACTACCACAATAGTGTGATTGCCTGGTTGGGTAAGATCGTTACATTATATTTCATCACATCATATGTGTGTATTTTTCTCATTAATACTATCCAAGATGGTGCCTATTGCTATTGGATGGAGACCAACTCTTTAAGCCTTGGTGCTACTGCATATTAATATGTTATCTGTTTGTTTGAGCATATATTGCATTCTATAGTCACTGTATTATCACTATCGTGGACAATTGTTTTTAAGCAGAAGTAAAAGCTATATTTTAATTATAATAATGTATGCACTCACCTGGTGTATATATATCCTGGGAGTTCAAGTTTCTATAAATACACTTGATAATTATACCCCGATGACGACATTCTAAAGCTGCATTTGTCTTACTTTACTTGGCAAAGGGCTCCATCTCAAGTACAGACAGAAAAGATCATTTTAGTATAGAACCTTTTAGTATAGTCTAAACTCGCTACATAAAAAAAATTGGGTAAATCAATGGAGGCCTGGACACAGTCTATAATATTACTGGAGATGTGCTGGACAACCTAGTAAACAGCGGCTAAATTAGCAAGAATCTGTATTACAGACAAAGTACATATCAAGTATAACAAGACAGCACGTGACAGACCGGCGGGGCAGCCAGATGTGGCCTTGGCAGGCTCTGCAACATTTACACTCGCAGTCTGCAGTACGGCCACTAGAGGTCCCCTTTAAAAAGTACTGCAACCAAGTGTACAAAGGCTGGGGGGAGGTTCACACAGTTTTTGGAGGCAGATTTTCCAGTAGGTTTTTCAGCTAAAGCCAGAAGTGGATCAAGCAGGAACGAGAAGTATAAATCCTTCCCTTATATATTTTCAATTCCTTTCAAATCCACTTCTGGCTTCTGGTTGAAAAACCTGCAGGAAAATCTGCCTCCAAACCTCCTAAAAAAAAAACTCTGCGTCAACCTACCCTAATGCCCCTTTCACATGAGCGGGAGACTCGCATGTCTCCCTCAACGCATCTACAGGGCTGGACTCTGCACTGACAGGGATCACAGAGCATTATATGCGATCCCAGTCAGTGCCGGAGTCCAGCCCTGTAGATGCGTTGCGGGAGACATGCGAGTCTCCCGCTCGTGTGAAAGGGGCATAAATGTGAAACCCAAAAGCAGGCCATACACTTTAGATTCAGTAGTTCAGCTATTCCTCCGCGTCCGTCATTGACACGGATGTTCAGCTTTGCTGACTGCACACGTGTTCTGAATGGAGGGAGGGAAAAGGTCCCTTTACAAAGAGCAATGTATCGGGCAATTATCAGGAGTAAACCAAACATTACCGATGATTGTCAGATTATCAGCAGAGAGGAGAGCTGCGTTTATGTGCAGCAATCACCTCTGCTATATGGGGACAAGCGATTAATTGTGCCCATAGAAAACCATTGTTTAGAAAGAACGATCTGCTGCACAGGAATGATGATGGCGGCTGAACAACAGGATCACCCGATCAACAACTGCTTGCTCATTCATGCGGTAATCGCCGACACCTTTTACGGAGGGAAATGATAGATAACGAGTTTTTTGTTTGTCTTTTTTGCAATCACTAATCCTTGATCATCCTTGATCATCGGCGCTTACGAACATAAAATCTCTGCTGTTCTAAACATTGCCGCTAACCCGTATCTTTTATCTATCCATACACCGCCATATAAATCTAGCTATATCTGGGGAGGGGTCTGTAGTCCTTACCCAGCTGATGACGGACTGCAGCACAGCAGGGATGTGGTATTCCTGTAACTGGAAGAGGTCGGATGGTTCGCAGTCCACCATAAACCTGTTGGTGTCATTGTCAAACTCCACCGGGCATACAAAGTAACTGTAACCAGCCATGACGTAAGACAACTAGCAGAAATATAAACCGAGAACAGTGGTTAAGAGATGATGACGCTGGGACAGCGACTGTGAAGACACTTTTGTAGTTAAAACTATACAGGCAACACAGTGTTGGTGATAATTTACACCTAGTATGTAACTTCTGTATGTCCAAGTATGAGTTCTCATTCTCGCCTTAATATAGCGTAGGCAGAGTACTGGCTCTCTGCAAAGGGACCCAAGGCTTGATTAAAAGTCAGACTTTAAAGGGAACCTGTCACCTCCTGTAGCCAAAAAAAACTGTTAGTAGTACCTTAATTTAGGCGCCAGGGTGATGCTGAATAAGATCTTCATAAGGAGAAGAGATTCCTCAAAGTGGCAGAAATTGAACTTTTAATTCTCCTGCGTGTGCTGTCTTGACTCCGCTTGAAGTCAAGGGGCGCGATATCTCCCTGCGCGATCCCAGCCCCGGCTCTTCACTTTGCCGGCGCTTTTGTCTGTACAGCGCATGTGCCACAGAAGCAAGCGAGCGCGCCCGCCGTCCCTGCACGCAAGGGGTCATTGAAAGCGTCAGAATGCCCGGCCGTACGCTGGCAAAGTGAAGAGCTGGGGCCGGGATCGCGGAGGGAGATATCGCGCCCCTTGACTTCAAGCGGAGTCAAGACAGCGCACGCAGGAGAATTAAAAGTTCAATGTCTGCCACTTTGAGGAATCTCTTCTCCTTATGAAGATCTTATTCAGCATCACCCTGGCGCCTAAATTAAGGTACTACTAACAGTTTTTTTTGGCTACAGGAGGTGACAGGTTCCCTTTAACTCATAGGGAGCCACTTCCACAAGGTGGCGCTAGTGAGATGGTGCTCTTTTCTCAGGATACCTCGTTGCACATCCCCTAAATATAAAACATTTAGGCCCTGATTTATCATACCTTCACTCCAGAATTCTGGCATCAAAAAGTCGCAAAATAGGACTTTTGCAACTTTTTTGCACTTGCTTGCACAAAATTTAAGCGACTGCACAAAAATTTGCAACTTGGACAAATATGTGCGAATTTTTGCATTTTTACACCACTAACTCCAGTTTTGTAATATTGGTGGAAAAGTGGGTGTGGTTAGCTATGTTAATGAGTTTCACTCCAGATTTATCAGTGATAAAAAAAAAAAATACAAATAAGTCGCAATCTCACTCCAGGAGGAGGGTGGAGTAGAAAAAGTGGAGGAGCTTCTCTAGACAGAAGTGTTAGCCAAATTTATCAAACAACATGTGGACACTTGCTAAATGTGAAAAAGTACTCCAACACAGACAAGCAAAACCGACTTCAATTTTCACCATGATAAATCCCCCCTTAATCACCAGTAATGATCTGCTTTATATTTGAGAAAGTGATTGTTTTAGCGGTCATACTGGTTGTCACCCCACCTGTAACTAAGAAATGACCAAATACACTTTGTTCTATTAGGCCCAGATCTTGTATCGTTTTTCAAACTTGTTTTTGATGTGGAAAACAGCTTAAAAGGGGTTTTACCCTCCAGATAGATTATCAGTATCTGGTGGGGTCAGACATCTGGGACCCCCACTGATCAGCTGATTGAGAAGGCAGTAGTACCTTGGCCTTCTCTCTGCTCACCAAGCACAGCTCTGCACATTTGTTAGCGGTTGTGCTTGGTATCACAGTTCAGCCCTATTCACTTCAATGGGGTTGAGTTGTGTCTACGCCACTTGACTGATGGACGTGACGTCACATGGTCTAGGGAAAGCCGTGAGAAGGCTGCCGCATTACTGCAAATACTGGTGCCCGTCTCAAACAGCTGATCGGCGGTGGTCCTGGGTATCAAACCCCCTGATCAGATACTGATGACCTATCCAGATCATCAGTAAAAAGATCTTGGAAAACCCCTTTAAATGTACGTCAGCAAGAGGGCTGGCATAGAGTTAAGTCTGTCTCACAGCCTGACAGACAACGCGCCAACTTATGTACAGGCCTCCTCCGACAGCACACAGGGACTTGAGACTGGCATTGAAAACACCAGTCTTAATAAACGCCACCATAACATTTATGCACAACTGTAAGAATAAGTTGCCTTAAAGGGGTATTCCCATCTCAGGGCTCCAGATGGCGACCAAAATGGTCGCCAATGCGACTCATTATTTGCAAATGGCGACAAGACTTTTTAGTCTTGTCGTCATTTGCGCCTGGACCCCACCAACATTTACCGATACTAAGCTGCGCTACTGCGCAGCCTAGTATTGGAGAACATGGTGCGCGCTGCTGTCAGCGTGCTCCATATTCCCGCAGCAGCACAGGGGACAAGGAAGCTCTTCCTCCTTTCGCTGCCACCAATCAGGGGGGAGAGGGGAGGAGCAGGGCGCACTGCGCCACCAATGAGAGGGGCTGAGGAGGGGAGGGCCACCAATGAAGTTAACAATGTTTAATACAACTACAGGAGACGGGTGCCGGCGCGGAATCACATAGCCGGCACCCGACCTGTATTATAGGGAGCTGCAATATGCCGCAGTTAACCCCTCAGCTAACCCCCCCTGCAATATGCCGCACCTGAGGGGTTAACTACCGCTTACTGCAGCTCCCTATAATACAGGTCGGGTGCCGGCTATGTGATTCCGCGCCGGCACCCGTCTCCTGTAGTTGTATTAAACATAGTTAACTTCATTGGTGGCGCAGTGCGCCCGCTCCCCCCAACCCCCCAGTATAACAAGCATTGGTGGCAGTGGCCACAGGGTCCCCTCCCCCCCTTCATTGGTGGCAGTGGTAGATACCGATCGGAGCCCCAGCAGTGTAATCGCGGGGCTCCGATCGGTTGCCATGGCAACCAGGACGCTACTGAAGCCCTGGCTGCCATGGTGAGCTCCCTGTTGCCCTGTGCACAAAGCCCAGGGCAGCAGGGAGCTTTTGAAGTCCTATTCACCCTAATAGATCTCTATTAGGGTGAATAGAACAAGGGATAACGATCCCAGGTTCTAGCCCCTAGGGGGCTACTAGTTACTAAATAAAAAGTAAAAAAAAAAAAAAAAAAACACGAATGTAAAGCACATTAGTTCAAGTATAGGAGGCAGCGGTATGACATACCCGGCCTCAATAACAGGGAAACGCGGCAATTATCCCTCAGATGTGGCACCGAGGGGTTAATTGCCGTGGATTGCACGCCCTGCTATTGAGGCCGGGTATATTATACCACTGCCTCCTATACTTGATTAAATGTGCTTTATATTCATTGGTGGCACAGTGCACCCTTTTCCCTAAAGAGGCTAATAGTTATTAAATAAAAAGTTAAAAAAAAAAAAAAAAAAAAAAAAAAAAAACTCCCAGTATATTAAATTTAAGGGCCGATTCACACAACCACGTGAATGCGCCTGCAATTTTGTGGAATAGATGCGGCCGTGTTCACTTCAATAGGCGTCGTGTGAACTTGCTGCGGCTCTGCAAGAAATTACAGAACATGTCCTATTCTTGTCTGCAACTGCGGACAAGAATAGACATTTTGAACGGGGCGCCCGGCCGCGTGTTCCGCAAATTGTGGAACACATGCCGGGCGGTATTGCGGAGCGGATGCGCAATACTACAGCCGTCTGAATGGCCCCTTAATCACCCCCTTTCCCAATTTTACATATAAAATATATTAACAATAAATAAACATTTTACATATCGCCACGTCCGAAAAGTCCAAACTATTAAAAGATTTTAAAAATCTCCTATGCGGTGAACACGTAACAGAAAAAAAAAATAAATCTGCACAATTCACCATTTTTTAGTCACCTTGTCCCTCAAAAAAAATAGGATAGGACTGTTGTATTATGGGCCTGACGTTTCATCTTCTCCTCCAAGTCTTTTTTTTAATTATAATTATATGTATTTAAATTTGGCGACTAAATTTTTCAGTTCAGGAGCCAATGGCTCCTAGGTATTTTTTTTAGTCTGGAGCACTGCATCTCACAAATGTAGTTTGTATAGTTAGATATAGCCATACCAATATTATTACTAATAGAATGTACATTACATGAGCATGCGGAGACACATCTTAGGGTTGTAGCATTTTTGTCTACGCTTCCAAAACGCAGAGAAACGTATCCTGTTCCAAGATCAATTCATCTCTATGGAGCAGGATCCGTTTATAAAGTCTGCGTTTTGGACGGATCCTGACCATTGCGTTTTGGACTGGTAGTGTCCAAAACGCAGATGTGAAAGTAGCCCTAACATGTGTCTGCGCATTCACAATACAGCAGTTACCTCAGAGCGGGTTTGAACAGGTCAGGATCCTGCTCCATAGAGATGAATTGATTTGGAAAGGATCCGTTTCTCTGCGTTTTGGAAGCGTAGACAAAAATGCTACAACCCTAAGATGTTTCTCCGCATGCTCATGTAATGTGCGTTCACAATACAGCAGTTACCTCAGAGCGGGTTTGTACAAGAGCAAGCCGGTCACCACTACTACATGGCCGCAGTGGCCGTAACTAGGGGCAACGACCTGACTGATGTGTGTGGGACAATGGATATACAAATAGGAAAATCTTCTAAACGGTACATTTTATATAAATACATTCTATTAGTAATAATACTGGTATGGCTATATCTAACTATACAAACTACATTTGTGAGATGGGAATACCCCTTTAAACATACAAGAGGGAAGTCAGGAAATGCTGTGATCCCCATTAGTTAGAGTTATGGAGCTCTGCAGAGAGAAGAACAATGCAGGAGAATATGGCAAAACCTAAGTACTTACCAATATGCCAAACAAAACTGTAGAGAAGAAGCCTCCAATAAATCCCTCCCATGTCTTCTTGGGCGACAGCTGGTGGGAATATAGAGAGAACCAGAGCAGAAGTCAAGATTAAAGCTGGTCAAGCGCTTCAAGGAGCAGGTGAACATCTCCCGTCCACACGAGTTACATCATGAATGATATGAAAAGCCCCATTCTGGCTGCCTCCAGTCACCAGTGCACATGATTATTTTATTACATGGTCATCTGTCCCCTTATACAATAGTATAATTGTATAATTGCAGGAGAAATGGCAAGATTCATTGAGAAGACATGTCTTCTATGAGCGTGTGGCTGCGCACGGACGACAGGAGACGTTTGTGCCAAATGTAAGTATAGTCCTTACCTTAATGAGAGGAGTTCGACCAAAGAAGAAGCCAAACATGTATGCCATGATGTCATTACAGATCACACAGGAGATGGGCACTATGAACCTGAGGCAGGAGGAAGAACATTACTAAATCCATTGTATGTTTGTAACAAGGCCTCACATGGCTGAAGAGAAGCCAGAGATGATAGAGTTATTAGCTTTTGGTCTTATCATTTCTGTGTTCAACATCCAATTTCTCACATTTTTTGTTTTAATGCACATAAATTGCAGATTCGGGCTGTCCTGGGGCAGTCTATGAGAAATTCACTGTGTTCATTGTGATTCACTGTGAACATTGCTGTAGCAGGCCTCGGATCCTTCAGAGGGCCCGAGCCTGCCATAGCAGTCAAATAGTTCCCTCAATCTCAGTGCCGGGGAGCCATTTGGACCATGCAATTTTCTAGAGGAAAGTATGTACCCCCTCTAATGTCACTTCCTCTGTAGATCAGCATGAAAAAAAACGAATTACAAAAAAATGTACCGCTGAAAAAAAAAAAAAAACACAGGGGAAAATACTACATCCAGAGCCACTGACTTAAAAATGCAAAGTGAAGAAAAATGCTTTGTAAAAAAAAAAGTTTGTAATATTACAAAAAGTATACAAATGTTTTACATATACTGCAAAAAAAATGTGAGACACCCTATTTATGTAATAATGTAAAAATAGATGGATAAACTTCAAGAAAAGACAGATTTTCCAAAATAGTAAAAAAACTATTTCTGTAAAACGAAACTCTTCTGATGATTTTGGCGCAGTTACTGCACTGGGCACAAATACTGTAACATAAGCCTGTAGGGATTAGATACCAGAATGTCCTCTTATCCCAGGATGACTCCCTTTATATTGCAGATCTTCTATTTAAGGGGAATGTGTCACCTATATTTTACTGTCCGTTAAAACCAGATATTTTCTAATTGTAGATTTTTTTATTCTACTTCCTGATTCCATGATTATGGGGGCAGCCATCTTGCCTGAGCTGCTGACAGCATTTAGAGAAATGCTTTACAGCAGCTCCATGGGTCATAGACACAATGGTCTGGAGAGGATCTCATTGACTTCTATGGAAGAGTTTTCTAGGCATGCTCTGTGACCTGTGCAGAGGTCAGGAGGGAGAAGACAAGCTGTAACATCACTTATTGTGAGTGGTGGATCCTGTGTTCTCTAAACAAAGGTATTGTCTGTCACTGTAAACCTGCCTGTGATCTGTACAGACTAGAGATGAGCGAACGTGCTCGAAACGAGCACTGTACCGCTCGGCTCCCCTGTGCTCGCATGGGCGCCGGCAGCCACTTCCGTCCTCCTCAGGACGGAAGTGGCTGCCAGCGCCCATGCTAGCGCAGGGGAGCCGAGCGGTACAGTGCTCGTTTCGAGCACGTTCGCTCATCTCTAGTACAGACCAATTAGTGGCCACATACAAAGATATTTTATGATTTTTATTATAGATAGTGACATTGAAAATTAAAGCAGTTGTGTCCCTTCAGCAAACGGCATTTATCATGTAGAGAAAATTAACACAAGACACTTACTAATGTATTGTGATTGTCCATATTGTTTCCTTGGCTGGCTGGATTCATTTTTTCCATCACATTATACACTTCTTGTTTCCATGGTTACAACCACCCTGTAATCCAGCAGTGGTGGTCGTGCTTGCACACTATAGGAAAAAAGCGCCAGACTCTCTGGTGGCCGGGACCATGGGACAGCACATACGCATGCATACACAGCTTCCTCCCGGCCACCTCGTATCTGCGCTGTAGTGGTGGCCATAACTCCTGGAAATGAGCAGTATATAATGTGATGGAAAAATGAATCCAGCCAGCAAGGAAGCAATATGGACAATCACAATACATTAGTAAGTGCCTTGTATTAACTTTCTCTACATGATAAATGCCATTTTCTGACATGAGATAACCCCTTTAAAAACATTATGAAAATACTTGAAAAATATGTCCAATATAAAAAACACAATTTAAACAAAAGGTCATTTTCTGATGACAAATTCCCTTTAATTGAAAAGGGAACCCATAATGCATGGTCGTGCTGAGCCCCCCAGCGCAGGAGGACTGCAGCAGCTCTAGGATTTGGTTTATACAGGGGGAGGGGGCAGTGAGGAAGGGGCAACCCTCTATGACAGGTCAGGAGCGCTCAGGTAGTTTGTGTATGCAAAACAAGATTTATGCAAAACCTTCTTTCTGCAAAAATGCTGGAAATAATCCATTAAGCACTGCAGGTCCCCACGGTAAGGAAGTTATTCAGACTAAAATGTAATTTACAGCGCCACCATTTTCTCATCAGTGGAACAAATATGTCAGATTTCCACAATCTGGTGGTCAATTGGATCAGGACAGAGCAGAACACGAGGACTCACCAGATCATGCCTTCAAACAGGTTGTGAATTATCAAGTGAGACTGTGTGACGACGATCAGAAGGGTGACGTGGGTCCAGCCAAACTGGAAAAACAACCAAAACATGTAGATGTGAGCAGAGAGAAATGGTAACCTAGCCTTTCCCAGCATCATCAGTAATGGCGCACTTCTAGAATATACCATCCCTGCCTGATCAGTGGGGATCCAACTGCCACGATATATCTGCTGAACTAGTTAAAGCCTGTACTCCCTGTGCTGCGGTCGCATTGATAAAGCCGTGGAGCCTGTACTCCGAACACCACTAAGAAGTCAGCGATGCACAGAAAAGTGGATTTTAAGCACACAGGAAAGGTATCTTTATTCAAAATTCATTAATAAAATTACATTACAAAAAGTATTACTAGGCCACTGAGGACATTTTTCCAAAAAATTAAAAAAGTTTAGTTACTCTAACTGTAGAAACCAGTGTCGACAGCTGCTGCCAAGGCCAATAAGATAATGGGTTGCATCAAAAGGGGCATAGATGCCCGTGATGAGAACATAGTCCTGCCACTTTACACATCACTAGTCAGACCACACATGGAGTACTGTGTACAGTTCTGGGCTCCTGTGAACAAGGCAGACATAAGCAGAGCTGGAGAGGGTTCAGAGGAGGGCAACTAAAGTAATAACTGGAATGGGTGGATCAAGTAAAGACCACAGCAGTTCGTAGATAATTTGTGATTTTATTGATTTCACAGCATCAAACGTGTGACGTTTCGGCGTAATTGCCTTTTTCAAACACTGGTCATAGAAGCAAGAGATCGTGTCAAGTAAGAAATGACCATACGAGCGAAATAAGTTATATACATTATTGAATATATGGGTACATGGGTACAATTGAGCAGCTAAGGTACACCAAATTGAATCGAAAATAAAAATAAAAAGGAAAAAACAGCCTCAGTATAGTGGTTATAAGGCAAAGCAAGAGGTCAAAGAAACCTATTATAGTCAGGTCACCAGTTCAACAGGTGACCTTAGGCCCCGTTCAGACGGCTGTATTTTTGCAGGTCCGCATTACTGCGGACCCGCAAAAATACGGGGGCCACCTGGCGTGTGTTCCGCAGCGGCCCCATTGAAAATGCCTATACTTGTCCGTGCCGCCCATAGAGGGGAACGGGCCCGCCCCTATTCCGCAAATTTGCAGAATAGGTGCGGACCCGTTCACACGCCCTTATTCTGAGAGGGGATGGCTAGTTCAAAAGTGAGCATGCAATGGTATATAGAAATGTATATCACATGGGGTGACCAGAGAGTATGAGTGCACATTTTATGATAAAACAAGAGAGAGATATAAAGCGAATAAAGTGATATAACATAAACATCGGCAGGTATATAGAAAGGGTAAATGTATGGAGGGATAAATATATGGAGTACACCAATGCAGTAAAATGTACGCGAGAACCAGGGGAGAGATAACTCAGAAAATAGATGCGCCTGTGTGTGTATAGACCAGGAAGCGCTGCTTTATATCTCTCTCCCCGTTTCCCCTTGCTCCTCCTTCTACTTGGTACATTCCTGGTCATGTGACCTGGCTCCCCTATATCCTGCCCCTATCTTTTCTTCTATTCAGGCACCATTTCCAAACGCATCACTGCAGTTACTTCTGCGCCTGCTTACTTGATTTTCCACTTCTCTAAGTTTATCTACTATGCGGCTTAGGTGAGTACCAGGGTTCTGCATTTGGTTTTATCATAACAATGTGCACTCATACTCTCTGGTCACCCCATGTGATATACATTTCTATATACCATTGCATGCTCCCTTTTGAACTAGCCATATTCCTTAATTTTAGCCCTCTCAGAATAAGGCTTCATTCACACGACCGTATGTGTTTTGCGGTCCACAAATTGCGCGTTCCGTATGGCATC
Organism: Rhinella marina; assembly: GCA_900303285.1. Classification (NCBI taxonomy): domain Eukaryota; kingdom Metazoa; phylum Chordata; class Amphibia; order Anura; family Bufonidae; genus Rhinella; species Rhinella marina. The sequence goes on from ONZH01005018.1 coordinate 47,287, forward strand.
CGCGTTTCCGTTTTTTTTGAGGATCCATTGTAACAATGCCTATCCTTGTCAGCAAAACGAACAAGAATAGGACATGTTCTATCTTCTTTGCCGGAAAAATCGACATCCGAAACGGCAATACACACAGAGTACCTTCCGTTTTTTGTGCGGACCAGCTGAAATGAATGGTTCCGCATACGGTCCGCAAAAAAAATGGAACGGACACGGAAACAAAATACGGTCGTGTGAATGAAGCCTTAAGGTTGTCTCCCATCACCTGTTGAACCGGCGACCTGACTTTAATACGTTTCTTTGACCTCTTGCTTTGCCTTATAACCACTATACTGAGGCTGTTTTTTCCTTTTTATTTTCGATTCAATTTGGTGTACCTTATCTGTTCAATTGTACCTATGTACCCATATATTCAATAATGTATATAACTATGGTTATAACTATGTATGGTCATTTCTTACTTGACACTATCTCTTGTTTCTATGACAGTGTTTGAAAAAGGCAATTACGCCGAAACGTCACACGTTTGATCAAATCAATAAAATCACAAATTATCTACAAACTGCTGTGGTCTTTACTTGGTACTTATGGGGTTGGATCCCTACTCACAGCATTGATATATCAGTGTGCGACAGAGAATATATCATCTGCAATGGGTGGACTACAGGACCCTGAAAGATTATCAAAATTAGGGCTATTCACTTTAGAAAAAAGACGACTGAGGGGAGATCTAATAACTATGTATAACTATATCAGAGGTCAGTACAGAGATCTCTCTCATCATCTATTTATCCCCAGGACTGTGACTGTGATGAGGGGACATCCTCTGTGTCTGGAGGAAAGAAGGTTTGTACACAAACATAGAAGAGGATTCTTTACTGTAAGAGCAGTGAGACCATGGAACTCTCTGCCTGAGGAGGTGGTGATGGTAAGTTCACTAAAAGAGTTCAAGAGGGGCCTGGATGTATTTCTGGAGGGTAATAATATTACAGGTTATAGTTACTAGAGAGGGGTCGTTGATCCAGGGAAGGAATTTCTTTTACCCTAAAGTGGGGAAAACTGGCTTCTACCTCACAGGGGTTTTTGCCTTTCTCTGGTTCAAATTTCCAGGATAACAGGCCGAACTGGATGGACAGATGTCTTTTTTTAACCTTACAAATTTTTAGTACATCATAAATTACCATATAAAACTGCAGGCGGTAATGCTTCTTCACCAGGGAGAGAACAAACATGCAGAACCCTGGAAATAAAGAAAAGCTGTTACTTTTACAGATACGGGAACAAACTGCAGCCCTTCATAGGCTGTATGGAGAGGAGGGGGCGTCACATTTATTACATGTCATTTCTGCCTGTCAAAGTTCTGCCACAAAAAGAGAGTTAGGGCTCATGCACACGACTGTACGCATTTTGCTATCCGCAAAAAACGGATCTCCAAAAAAACGCATATGATGTCTGCGTGCATTCCGTATTTTGTGGAACGGAACCTCTGGCCCCTAATACAACAGTCCAATCCTTGTCCATAATGCGGACAATAATAGGACATGTTCAATTTTTTTGTGGAATGATAATACGGACATAAGGAAACGGAATGCACACGGAGCAACTTCCGTTTTTTTTTTATCGGACCCATTGAAATTAATGGTTCCGCATATGGTCCAAAAATAACAGAACGGACACGGAAAGAAAATACGTTTGTGTGCATAAGCCCTTATTCAAAAAAGGAAGATTATGCAGGTAAAA
>ONZH01005019.1:0-10362 GCA_900303285.1 Rhinella marina
AGAGGAAGATCATGCCAAGTACGAAGCTCCCTTAGAATCTTAGATATCAAAGGCACGTAGTTCAAACGATATACAGAATCTAGAGTACATCCAATTTTAATACCCAGATATGTAATATGGGAAGATGCCACAGGTATACCCTCGACTTTATTGTCATCCCTCCTACCCTCTCTCCTATTTCTCCCCTGCAAATACAATACTGCCACTCTTCGTGAAATTAATTCGCAGCCCCGAAAAAGTCCCAAATAGGGTCAACCGCGACATAACTGAGGCCATATCTCTAAGGGGATCCGCCATGTACAATGCGATGTCGTCCGCAAATAAAGCTATACGCATAACTCTTTTACCAATAGTCAGACCCTCAAAACTCTCCGGGGTGTCTAGATACCTGACAAGAGGCTCAATCGCTAGATCAAATAGCAATGGGGAAAGTGGGCATCCCTGGCGGGTGCCTTTCTGCAGAGGAAAAGAGTCAGAGATATGCCCCAGTGTATGTACCCTCGCCTTGGGATTCTGGTACAATATTGTGAGAAAGATCCTAAAAGAGCCCTGCAAACCCATCTTATCTAAAACCAGATCCAACCACTTCCAGCTGACATTATCAAAGGCCTTTTCGGCGTCCAGGGTAACAACAGCTGGAAATCTCCCTCTATATAGCGGCGAGCTCGCCACCGATAAAGCCAGCAGCATCTTCCTGACGTTAATAACCGCCGATCTACCCTTAACAAAGCCAACCTGGCGATCGGAAATTAAAGTAGGAAGAATATCTGCTAACCTATTAGCCAGGAGCTTAGACAGGATCTTCAGATCTTGGTTAATAAGGGATATCGGCCTATAAGATGAGGGATCCTCCGGATCCTTTCCTTCCTTAGGTATGACCGTGATGTGTGCTGTATTCATATGCTCAGACAATCCCTCTCCTTGCAAGATAGATGTAAATAAGGTAGTCAGCACCGGCACTACCTGAACACACATTGCCTTATAAAAGTCAGATGTGTACCCATCTGGACCCGGAGCCTTCCCACAAGGAAAACATTTAATTGTGGTCTGTATTTCCTTTGCCGTCAAAGGAGCATTCAGCATGGACAATTGCTCCTCCGTAATCCCCGACAGAGACATGGATTCTAAGAAAGCCCGTCCTCCTCCAACATCATCATCCCCTCCCGTATATAAGCGTGCTAGATAGTCCCTCAAGATACCATTAATGAGTTTGGGTCTGTGCTCCCTGGTCCCATCGTCCCTCCGTAAACAATTAATATGCGTCACCTTACGCCTCCCCTTAGCCAATGAGGCTAGTAGCTTACCAGATTTATTCCCGTACTTATGCAGTTCCACATCTAGTCTCGTTTTCCCTATACTCTCCTTTTTGTCAGCCCACATGTCAAAGTCCCTTCTGGCCGAGACCCAACCCTCTTTAGCTGTTTGAGTCTGGGACATAAGGAAGTTCGCATACGCCCGCCGCAGAGTATTGCTGGCGTGTTCAAACCGTGCTTTGGCTATCTTTTTTATGCGAGATACATACTCTATGAGACGCCCCCTTAACACCACCTTCGCCGTCTCCCACAGCAACGCTGGGGAATGTACATGTTCGCTATTGTCTCCCATAAATTCCATCCACCAGCCTTGCAATAGTTTAACAAACTCTTCATCCCTCAGTAAGTAATTTGGAAAGCGCCACACAAAATCCTCACCCAAGGCCTGTTGGTCTAGCAGATCCATCAGCATAGGGGAATGATCTGATATGACCATATCACCGATCTCTACCCGAGACACTTTATGTAGCATACTACTCGAGGCAAAGACGTAATCGATCCTAGACCAGGTATCATGTGCATGAGAATAGTGTGTATATTCACGTCCCTGTGGATGGTATAGTCTCCAGCAATCTGTCAATGACACCATTGAGGCAAAATCTGCCAACAAGGAAGGTTTGTCTACCGTGCCTCTGCCACGCCTATCCTCATGCACATTCATAGCCTGGTTAAAATCTCCAACCACTACCTTGGAGGCATGTATGTCGGAAAGTATCTTGGGACATAACGCATCATAATAAGCCTTCTGACCTTGATTGGGCGCATAAATGTTATAAAGGCTAATATCACCAAAAGGGCCAGAAATATGGAGTTTAACCATCCTGCCTTCCTCATCAGCATCAACAGCATGTATAACATGTGCCAAACCTCTATTAATGAGAGTTAACACCCCTGCTTTCCTGCCCACCGCTGCACATCCATAAACAGAGCCCACCCACATTTTCTCCATTCTAAAGAAATCCTCCCTGGGGAGATGAGTTTCCTGCAATAGGGCTATGTCGGCTTTTAACCTTTTCAAATGCCTAAGAATTTTCATGCGCTTGTTCGGTGAGCGCAGACCCTGTACATTCCAAGAAATGATTCTCATAATTTAAGTACAGCAGGGCCCAACGCCCCAGGGAGGTCTCCAAACATGGTAACTGCTCATAAGGAGCCACTTCCCAGCAGAGCAACTCCTCATATGACTAATGTAAGCCCCCATGATGCTGTGATACCAAAACACATAGAAAAACACAAAAACTATAAAAACCCAAACATGTGAGAAAAACATGAGACACATATATACGTCCGCGACCTCCTTTTTTCTGGTACTTGCCGCAGATCCTCGCCGCTGGTGTGAATGCAAAGTTCAAACTTTCTATAGGTTAGAACAAAGTAGTGTCTCCTGCAGGATCAGACAGAGCCCAATCTTTATCTTCGTCTCGCCGCCCCGAACTGTCGCTCCCTAGATGATCGCTGTCTCCGTGGTGATCTCTTCCTTCTAGGCGAGGATCTGGTCGGGCTCCTACCCCAAGGCCGCCGATCCGAATCCACTCTGTCAGTAGATCTCCTTGACCCGATGCCTCCAGTATCCTCCTCGTTCCCCAGAGCAGTAGATAGGTGAGCCTCCGCAGCTTCAGGGTCATCAAACTGTTTAAAAGTCCCATCAGATTGTCGTACTCGCAAGACCGCCGGGTATGCCAGCTGGAATCTAATGCCTTTCCTATAAAGGCCCGAGCAAAGTGCACTGAACGCCCTCCTCCTTTGAGTGACTTCAGCTGAGTAATCAGCAAAGAGGAGCAACTTGACTCCCTTCACTGACAGCGGTTCCCTTTTCATTCTATAGGCCTTTAGAATGTCCTCTTTATCAGAGTAATCCAGGTACTTGCAAATGGCCTGTCTTGGCCTCTGAGCCATATTGGAAGCATTAGCCTGTAAGTCTCTAGGGGGACCTATGCGGTGCGCCCTCTCCACTTTTCTTCTCCCCTGAAGTCCCAGAGCTTGCGGCAAGTCATACTCAAACAAATGGCGGAGCTCAGCCGGTGGCACTGATTCTGGTACCCCTACCAGTCGTAGATTACTACGACGCGAGCGATTTTCAAGGTCATCCACCCTTTCATTTAACTTATCTGCCATTCGGATCAGGTTCTGCAATTTGGTAGCGACCCCGGCTGACTCTTCCTCCATGCACGCTACCCGCTGCTCCACTTCTCCGAGCCTGTGGTCTTGCAGCTCCACTTCCTCCTGCAGCTTGGTAAGAGTCGCTTGCACTGTTGACGATAGGGAGGCTATGAGATCTGGAGCCAACTGTTTTGCCACTTCAATGGCCAAGAGTTTGATGTCCACACTTCCTCCCCCATTCTCAAAGAGCTCCTGCGACTCTGGGAGCCGCTCCGCTGGAGAGCCACTTCCCGGCCTCTGGGGTGAAATTGGTGGGGACGGCGCCATCTTGGTTTGCAGGCCACACTCCACTCCGGCTGTCCGACCCGAGGAGACTGTTTTGTGGCCGCTCCTTAGCAGGTAACGCTCCATATACACTCCAGAGCGTATGTGTAGTGTTGTGGCTCACTTCAGTGAGGCTGGCTTTAGCGGAGCGGGGAGTAAAGGTTAGAGCGGCGAGGAGCCGAAGTGCCTGCGTCTTTACATACCAGCGCCGGAACCGGAAGTCACCCATAATTTTTTGACGGTCAGCGCAGCAGCAGCATGTCACCCATAACTATTTTGACGGTCATCTCAGCAGCAGGACCTCACCCATAATTTTTTAGACGGTCAGCTAAGCAGCAGGACCTCACCCATAATTTTTTAGACTGTCAGCTCAGCCATAATTTTTTAGATGGTCAGCTCAGCAGCAGCACGTCACCCCTATTGTTTTTGAGTGTCAGCAGCAGGCCATCAATCCTAATTGTTCAAGGGTGTGCCTGATGCCCTCCTTTATATGTAATAAAGGGTGTATTGGAGTGCCTGTTCCTTGTAATGTTTGGCAGCCCTTTCACTTTGTGCATAGGCTTTATGAGTGTAGGAGTCCCACAACATGAACAATTGTACCACAATGTGAATGAGTCCCTTCTTTATGTGATATACCGGTTGTATCGCAGTGCCTGTTCCTTGTAATTTTTGGCAGCACTTGCACTTTATATACAAGTAAATATATGTTTCCTAACCATATTTCCTCTAAAATCAATATTAATGTTATATTTGGTTTTGGGGGGTAATGTTGTCATTCCGTAAAAGTGGCGTAATACTTGGACAACATTGTTCACAGCAGCGACTTTGGAGTCCAAGATGCATCCAGACATCCTCCCCATGCTGTTCCCAAACCATTTCAGTGGTGTTTCCACCATTTTCTCAACTTTTCCTATGAACCAGACACCCTCCCCTATTCAGAGCAGGGGGTGACTGGCATACTGACTGATTTCAAGTGATGCTAATTAAAGGACACACCTTAGTTTAACTGGTCATTTTCATTATCTTTTGTTGGGGTACCATCATTTTTGTCCAGCTCAGTTCATTAGTTTGTTTTTTAAAATTATTCTGTTGAACCACTATTGAAAAGCAGTGTCTGATTTTCATTAGCTGATTTTTAGTAAATTTTTATTTATATTTATTTTTACTTTTGTTAGTTTCAAGTTATTTCAGTGACCATTGTGGGTTTTTCTTTCTTTAACAGAAAGGTACTAACAATTTTGTTCACATGTGTACAATGTGTCAGGTCACTTTAATGTTATTGGTCAAACTCTGCTTAATTATGATTATTGTGCCATACACTTGACAATCCAGTGACTGAAAACTATAATTTGAAATAGCAGAACATAGTAGCTAATCACACTTTACCTTTATAAAGAATGGCTTACCATTATGGCTGCTTCAGATGTTTGGCTGAAATCTTGAATTGGGCACAGATGAAATACAAACCTGAGATCTAGAACAACTTATGATAAGGAGGGTACCAAGTTGGTTCATTCCTGTTAGAGGCAAAACAACAAACATTGGATGAGAACATATGAAATTACTTATTGTGCATTCTAATGTTGGCAGAAACTCAGGGTAGGCCATGTTACTGTCTTCATGGAACATTGGTGCTCCATCAGATATCTTCTAATCATCAGCTGGAGGTACAATGTTTCCTCTAATAGGTGAACTGTAACATTGTAGTCAGTACTATGGTGATGATGTAATTGATAGGCATTGAAAGTGTTAAATACCCAAGTAACCATATGTAAGATCAGAACATTAGACTAAAGAAATGCATACAATTGTTTTAAGTGATATTCCATCAGGAGAATAAAACATCTGTTCTGGATTGAGTCTATGATAGTCATGGGTTCCTTTGTTGGTGTATACAGATTTTTTTTGTGTTGAGAACTGAAATACTATAGAAGAATCTCAGTACTAGTATTAATCACTGAAAGTCACTTAATACACACAGTATCTGAGATTTGATTACCTATTTTAGGTTATTCTGCTAAACGGGTGCATTTACAAAAATAGTAGATATTGCAAAGGTGTTCTTAGATTGCAAAACTTAAACTATAGATTTCATCCAGCCAGGTGTTGAATGATGTCACCACATTATTCATCAAAGCTCTGGTAGGCAGAATGATTACTTAACCTTTCCAATCCCTTTTTGGACAGAAGTATGGCTTGACCCTAAGGCAGTTTCCCCGAGTCTTGTTTTGTGACATTTTGTTTAGTTTTGAAGGGAGGAGCCATGCTTAGGTCCACATCATTCAGTAGGAGAAGGGATCTGTCTAACAAGGAAGCCCCATCTCTGTAGGAAACTGCTACATGGTGCATTGATATAATGAAACCTTACTTTTGGTATACACCATAAATAAAACAGCTTTAATACAACATATTCTACTATAATATCACCAAATGACTTAGGCCATGTTCTCAACGTTGCCAATTTTTGTTGTTCTACTCTGTGAGAGGAGAACAATAATGAAAATACTGGAAGCGCCATATTCAGCAAATAACTGAAACATACAGCTGAACAGACCCCACTGACTATAATGGGGTCTGTTAGGTCTCCATTTGGAAGTCCGCTTTTTTGTCTGCTCTTTTTGGAGAAATGTGCGATGGATGCCCCTAACAGAGCCTCCAACACAGAAAAGTAGGAAGTTATGAATTGTTTAATCCTGGTTGCTAATCATTTCTTTGCATGATTCCACATGAGGGAATTGTTGTGGACTGTGATGTGGCCACAAACTGTTATTTTAGATTCTGTTCCTCTAGCCTCCAGGTACAGATATATAAGGAAGTTGTGCATGGAGGTCTAGGGGTAAGCATGTGTATCCAGACAGTGGGAACTATTGTGATGTTAAACTGTCTGTCATATGGAAAGCTGATCCATCAGCTGTAGAGATGAGCGAACATGCTCGTCCAAGCTTGGTGCTCGTTCGAGCATTAGGGTATTCGTACATGCTCGATACTCGGACGAGCATATCGTGATCCTCAAGGAAATGGCATCTTCCTCTTCCTGCATGTTAGGCGCCTTTTCTCAGCCAATCAACATGCAGGAGAGTCTTTGGTACCTCCTAGCATCACGTGGGGCCCCTACAAGTCGATAGCAGGGATTGGCTGGCCAGATTAGATGACCTGGGAATATAAGAATCTGATCCCGCGCTGCCTGCATGAGATTAGGGATAGAGCTGCTGTCTGTCAGGGAGAGTGTTAGGGCCTGAATTTAGATGTTGGTTAGGCAGGAATCATGCTCAAAGAACCCAAAAGCCCTTCTAAGGGCTACAAGCACCTTTTTTTTTTGGTCTCCTCCTGGCTGCTGGCTGGGACTTGTAGTGCAGCTACCGCCATCTTGGCTGCACACTGTGCACAGCGACTGGTGGCAGAAGGGACAGCACGTGGTCCACACAGACCCAAAAGAAATTGCCTAAAGTTCTCTCAGTACTCATTTTTGCTGCTGCTGCTACTGTACCTTGGCTTGCTGGGATCTGTAGTGCAGTCTAGGGAATACGTTTTTTCTCTCATTTCTATACACTACAGTCCAGTTAACAATCATGTAGTGTGCTGTACAGTAGCGTCAGTCTAGGGAATACGTTTTTTCTCTCAGTTATATATACTACAGTGCAGTGAACAATTATGTAGTGTGCTGTACATACAGTATCGTCAGTCTATAAAATACGTATTTTCTCTCAGTTATATGTACTACAGTCCAGTGAAAAACTGAGTGGTTTGCAGAACAATAGCCGCCATTTAAAGACTACGTTTTTTTCTCAGTTATATATACTACAGTCCAGTAAAAAATTGAGTGGTTTGTGGTACAATAGCCGCCATTTAAAGACTACGTTTTTTTCTCTCAGTTATATATACTACAGTCCAGTGAAAAATGGAGTGGTTTGCGTTAAATTAGCCACAGTCTAAAGACTACGTTTTTTCTCCCAGTTATATATACTACAGTCCAGTGAAAAAATGTAGTGGTTTGCGGTACAATAGCCGCCATTTAAAGACTACGTTTTTTCTCTCTAATTTATATATACTACAGTCCAGTGAACAATTCTGTAGTGTGCTGTACAGCAGCGTCAGTCTATAAAATACGTATTTTCTCTCAGTTATATGTACTACAGTCCAGTGAAAAATGGAGTGGTTTGCGGTACAAATAGCCGCCATTTAAAGACTACGTTTTTTTCTCAGTTATATGTACTACAGTCCAGTGAACAATTCTGTAGTGTGCTGTACAGCAGCGTCAGTCTATAAAATACGTATTTTTTCTCAGTTATATGTACTACAGTCCAGTGAAAAATGGAGTGGTTTGCGGTAAAATAGCCGCCATTTAAAGACTACGTATTTTTCTCAGTTATATGTACTACAGTCCAGTGAAAAATGGAGTGGTTTGCGGTACAATAGCCGCCATTTAAAGACTACGTTTTTTTTTTCTCAGTTATATGTACTACAGTCCAGTGAACAATTCTGTAGTGTGCTGTACAGCAGCGTCAGTCTATAAAATACGTATTTTTTCTCAGTTATATGTACTACAGTCCAGTGAAAAATGGAGTGGTTTGCGGTAAAATAGCCGCCATTTAAAGACTACGTTTTTTCTCATTTATATATACTACAGTCCAGTGAACAATTCTGTAGTGTGCTGTACAGCAGCGTCAGTCTATAAAATACGTATTTTCTCTCAGTTATATGTACTACAGTCCAGTGAAAAATGGAGTGGTTTGCGGTACAATAGCCGCCATTTAAAGACTACGTTTTTTCTCAGTTATATGTACTACAGTCCAGTGAAAAATGGAGTGGTTTGCGGTAAAATAGCCGCCATTTAAAGACTACGTTTTTTTCTCAGTTATATGTACTACAGTCCAGTGAACAATTCTGTAGTGTGCTGTACAGCAGCGTCAGTCTATAAAATACGTATTTTTTCTCAGTTATATGTACTACAGTCCAGTGAAAAATGGAGTGGTTTGCGGTACAATAGCCGCCATTTAAAGACTACGTATTTTTCTCAGTTATATGTACTACAGTCCAGTGAAAAATGGAGTGGTTTGCGGTAAAATAGCCGCCATTTAAAGACTACGTTTTTTCTCATTTATATATACTACAGTCCAGTGAACAATTCTGTAGTGTGCTGTACAGCAGCGTCAGTCTATAAAATACGTATTTTCTCTCAGTTATATGTACTACAGTCCAGTGAAAAATGGAGTGGTTTGCGGTAAAATAGCCGCCATTTAAAGACTACGTTTTTTCTCAGTTATATGTACTACAGTCCAGTGAAAAATGGAGTGGTTTGCGGTACAATAGCCGCCATTTAAAGACTACGTATTTTTCTCAGTTATATGTACTACAGTCCAGTGAAAATTCTGGAGTGGTTTGCTGTAAAATAGCCGTCAATTTAAAATACGTATTTTCTCAGTTATATGTACTACAGTCCAGTGAAAAATGGAGTGGTTTGCGGTACAATAGCCGCCATTTAAAGACTACGTTTTTTCTCAGTTATATGTACTACAGTCCAGTGAAAAATGGAGTGGTTTGCGGTAAAATAGCCGCCATTTAAAAGACTACGTTTTTTTCTCATTTATATATACTACAGTCCAGTGAACAATTCTGTAGTGTGCTGTACAGCAGCGTCAGTCTATAAAATACGTATTTTCTCTCAGTTATATGTACTACAGTCCAGTGAAAAATGGAGTGGTTTGCGGTAAATAGCCGCCATTTAAAGACTACGTTTTTTTCAGTTATATGTACTACAGTCCAGTGAAAAATGGAGTGGTTTGCGGTAAAATAGCCGCCATTTAAAGACTACGTATTTTCTCAAGTTATATGTACTACAGTCCAGTGAAAAATGGAGTGGTTTGCGGTAAAATAGCCGCCATTTAAAGACTACGTTTTTTTCTCATTTATATATACTACAGTCCAGTGAACAATTCTGTAGTGTGCTGTACAGCAGCGTCAGTCTATAAAATACGTATTTTCTCTCAGTTATATGTACTACAGTCCAGTGAAAAATGGAGTGGTTTGCGGTAAATAGCCGCCATTTAAAGACTACGTATTTTTTCTCAGTTATATGTACTACAGTCCAGTGAAAAATGGAGTGGTTTGCGGTAAAATAGCCGCCATTTAAAGACTACGTTTTTCTCTCAGTTATATGTACTACAGTCCAGTGAAAAATGGAGTGGTTTGCGGTAAATAGCCGCCATTTAAAGACTACGTATTTTTCTCAGTTATATGTACTACAGTCCAGTGAAAAATGGAGTGGTTTGCGGTAAAATAGCCGCCATTTAAAGACTACATATTTTCTCAGTTATATGTACTACAGTTCAGTGAAAAATGGAGTGGTTTGCGGTAAAATAGCCGCCATTTTACAAGACTACGTATTTTCTTCAGTTATATGTCACTACCAACGGTCCAGTGAAAAATGGAGGGTTGTGGTTAAATAGCCGCATTTAAAGACTAGTTTTTCCTCAGTTATATTATACTACAGTCCATATGCTTTGAACAATTTTGTAGTGTGCTGTACAGCAGCGTCAGTCTATAAAATACGTATTTTCTCTCCAGTTTATGTACTACAGTCCAGTGAAAAATGGAGTGGTTTGCGGTAAAATAGCCGCCATTTAAA
>ONZH01005020.1:0-67056 GCA_900303285.1 Rhinella marina
ACGTCTTTTTTCTATCTTTCTCCTCTCTCCAAACTATTTTTCCGGATAGCTGCCATATACGGTATTAAACTGAGAAGAATACGGAGAACACATGCTACACTTGATCAAGTTCATAATTTACGACTGTACCGGTTGATGCAATAGTTTTCAAAAATCCATTCTGGCTGTTGTCACCACCACACACGCTAGCCCAGGGGGCACTCCTCTGGCTCTTCCAGCGAAACCTCCTTCCCCCCAGCCTGCCCCCCACCTACAGGCCTTCTCTCCAAACAATTGACGTCTTTTTTCTATCTTTCTCTCTCTCCAAACTATTTTTCCGGATAGCTGCCATATACGGTATTAAACTGAGAAGAATACGGAGAACACATGCTACACTTGATCAAGTTCATAATTTACGACTGTACCGGTTGATGCAACAGTTTTCAAAAATCCATTCTGGCTGTTGTCACCACCACACACGCTAGCCCAGGGGGCACTCCTCTGGCTCTTCCAGCGAAACCTCCTTGCCCCAGCCTGCCCCCCCCCCCCACCTACAGGCCCACTCTACAAACAATTTAGCCGGATAGGGGACGTATCAGAAGTTGCACTCATGTTTGTTTTTGTTCTTCTTTTATCTGCCTCCTGACCTGTGATAGGCAGAGCATGAACATGTCCCCTTAGCTGCAGTGGGACAAACACTCCCCTGGCCAGAGCAAGCTCTTTTTCCCTTTTCCGTGTTCGAAAAATCCATTAAATATAGGGTCCCAAGATAGGGGACGTATACGGTATTAAACTGAGAAGAATCGATACTGCACCGGCTGATGCTAGAGCATTTCCAAATGCATTCTGGCTGTTGTCACCACAACACACGCTAGCCCAGGGGGCACTCCTCCGGCTCTTCCAGCGAAACCTCCTTCCCCCCCACCTACATGCCCTCTCTCCAAACAATTTTGCCGGGTAGGGGGACGTATTAGATATTGTACTGATTCTGAATTGCCTCCTGCAATAGATGGGAATTGAACCCACATCAACTGCTTGGGAAGTAGCTATGCTCACCACTATACCACCAGCAGGCACAGCAACTGATAAGAACAGATACTAAACTTGATTTTAGCTGCAGTGCCAGCATGAGTAGTGGTGTCACCTGCAGGCGGTGACGGACCTTCGTTGCACCTAGTTGGGTGCTTCCCTAACATGTGATGGCCATGTGCCTCGCCTTTCTTGGTCTGGGTGAGCACAATTGCCATGAGAGTAACCACCAGGCTGTTGCCTGAGAATTTGGGGTAATGGTGGGATTAGGCAGCCTCAGAGGCATCCATGCATGCTGCCCCTGCTGTTTCCTTTCCATTTCCGTGGTGTTTCCATCATTTTCTGAGGTTTCCAGGTTTTCACCCAGCCTTCCCTAGGCAGAGCCTTGGTCCCCCGCAAAAATGCTCGAGTCTCCCATTGACTTCAATGGGGTTCGTTATTCGAAACGAGCACCCGAGCATCGGGAAAAGTTCGACTCGAATAACGAGCACCCGAGCATTTTAGTGCTCGCTCATCTCTAGAGATAACCCATAATGCCATGCAGCCAGCCAGTTCATAGGTAGGACAATACAGGAGAGGGAGATTGCAGGGACAGTGTAGGGAAAGTGTAGCATACTGCTGAACTACAAACTCTGCTATAATTTATCACTGTGTACCTAACTGTGCAGTGCAAACAGAGTCATAGCTAATCCATTCTGTTAGCTGTAGAGTTACTGAGCTGTCAGTATTACAGGCAGGTTTAATTTATAGCCATGTACATAAGTGTGCAGTGCACCAGTATTTATAGTTAATCCATTCTGCTAGCTGTAGAGTTACTGTGTATCACTATTACAGGACACTGTTACCAGCAAGTCTAATTTATCACCCTTTACATAAGTGTGCAGTGCAACAATATTCATAGCTAATCCATTCTATTAGCTGTAGAATTACTGTGCGTCAGTATTACAAGCCACTGTAACTGGCAAGTCTGGTTTATCGCTGTGTACATAACTTTGCAGTACACCAATATTCATAGCTAATCTGTTCTGTTAGCTGTAGAGTTACTGTGCATTAGTATTACAGGCCACTGTTACTGGCAAGTCTAATCTATCACCATGTACACAAGTGTGCAGTGCCCCAATATTCATAGCTAATCCATTCTGTTAGCCGTAGAGCAGTGGCATAACTACAGGGAAGCAGCTGCTTCGGGGCCCGAGAGGAGTAGGGGCCCGGGAGCAGTGTCTTTTCTAGTACTATTCAGGCCAGGCCGGGCCCCCAGTGTGACTATAACTACAGGGGGCCCAGTCTGGCCTGAAATGTACTAGAAATGGTGTAAATGGTCTACATACCAGTATCAAGGACCTTTTCAATGTAGTAATTGTAGGCTAAAGGACCTTCGATGAAGTCATTAGGTCACATGATCGAAGGTCCTGTATCCTAACATTACTGCATTCCAAAGGTCCTTTAGCCTCCTAGAGACACCAGAGGAGAATGAAGAAGGTTGTGTCTAAAGTCCATGAGCCATAAGGACCTGGTCCTTATGAAGCATAGATAATAGACCCCTCAGTGTGAGCTGGCTATTTCCCATGAGTGGTAAGGACCTTTTTCCCCCTAGTGGTCATGTCCTGAACAATCATAGACTCTAGCCTGCTCACACTGATGTCACTAAATCCCATGCTACATAAGGACCTGGTCCTCAGCACTCATGGAGAATAGCCGGCTCAGTATGAGTTGTCTATTTTCTATCATCTGTAAGGACGAGTTTTGTTTCCTATCATTCAGGTCCTAGTCCATTCTCACGAGGGATCTCGGCATTCTCTTAAAACTGCAGTATATTTTTTTCTTTAAAAAAATGTGCGTAATAAAAAAATAAAACACTAAATAAAACACTTTTTTTTAAATGAAATTGTTCAGAATCAATGTTAATAAGTCAATAGTGCATAAACAGTGCAAATGGCGGCAGCATCAGGGTCCAAACCTCCTGAACCAGCCCTTGATACAATTATATAATCAAGCATAATTACCACATTGCGCATGACTGGCGTAATATTGTGCAATAAATATACTTCTACCTATACTGATTGTGCATCAAGGGTTTCAATTACAGAGGTTCTTATCACTCGTGTGATTTAGCTGCCTCACACTGAATTGGCTATTCTCCATGCCTGATAAGGACCTTTTCCATCTCCTATACACTGTGAGGGTTTCATACTGCTGAGGTCCTTATCACTCATGGTATTTAGCCACCTCACATAAAATTGGCTATTTCCCATGCCTGATAAGGACCTTTTTGCCCCCCTTGTGGTCAGGTCCTGAACTAAAATAGTATTTAGCCGGTTCACAAGGAGTTGGCTAAATCCTATACTCCATAAGGACCTGGTCCTTACCAGTGACTCTACAGGAGCTAGCTATCTCCCATCATTTGTAGGGACCTCTTCTGCCTCGTTGATATGGTTACTGAACTGTCTTAGGATTTAGTTGCTTCTCAATGACTTGGCTAAATCCCCTGTCTATTAGGACCTGGTCGTTAACTATGTCCAGTAACACAACTTCTACATGGATACAGTGTGATAGTATACAATAAAGTTATATAGGTGACTGTTGTAGAATAAGCCTCTTTTATGTTTATTTTTATTTCTGGAAAATCTTTACAATAAACAATAAAAAATATCATATGACTTCTGAGCACATGTCTGCAGAAATGTCCGGTCCTGTGATATTTATGGTAAAGCGTTACGCGGAAACATCTGGTCATGTGATCTCTGTACTTTCGTAGAAGTTAAAGGGGTTATCTGATATCTGAAAAATCCCCCCCCCCCTCAATGTTTAGGCCCCTTGAATGGATTATACTAACCTGCTCCTTGGCACCCACGTCCCTCCGAATCCCTGCATGGCTGCCGCTGGATCTCCCTGTCGCTTGGACCAAAACATCCAGTGACGGGGGCATCTGGTGAATGAGAAAGCAGCCAATAACAGGCCACAACGGTGACCAGTCCCAAGGGGGCTCATCCCAGTCGTGGCCTGCTATTGCCTGCTCTCCCCATCGCTAGATATTTTGGTCTGAGCAACAGGGAGATGCAGCGTCGGCCATGTAGGGATCTGGAGGGACATGGGTGCCGAGGAGCAGGCAAGTATAATCCATACAAGGGGCCCAGACATCGGGGGGGATATTTCAGATATTGGATAACCCCTTTTACATTATTTTTTTAAAAGAAAATTAGAAATTTCTTGTACCTCAAAAGGACCTTTTCCATCTATTATGTACTAGGGAGGATTCATACTGCTGAGGTCCTTTTTAAGGATAGGATTTAGCCGACTCACACTGAAGTGGCTATTTCCCGTACTCAGAAAGGACCTTTTCCCTCTAATATGTACTAGGGAGGATTCATACTGCTGAGGTCCTTTGTTAAGGATAGGATTTAGCCAACTCACACTGTGAAGTGACTATTTCCTGTACTCCAAAGGGACCTTTTCTTTCTATTATGTGCTACAGAGGATTCATACTGCGGAGGTCCTTTTAATAGTTCACAGGTAACTTGAACAAGCAGTCATTAGGCTGCATGTCTCATAGACTCCAATGCTCAGGCAGGCTCTTCATAGAAACATAGCTGTGGCAGCCCTAGATCATTCAGGAGGACTCAGGTTGCCACACACACAATCTGGCTCCCCTGATCCTCGCTAGGGGGAGCCAATGCATGGCGGGGAGCACGTGTAGTTTTTGAGCTCCCAGATGCCATGGTCACATATGACCAAAGCACCTAACATATGTGCAATCAACGTTATTGTCAATAGCATACATTAATCTTGGGTGCCTGCCGATTAAATCACCAGGCACCCAGGGATATGGTGCCATCTCTAAATACCCAACTGCTGCTGCATATTTACACTGGGTAGTTAGGAAGGGGTTAAAGCAGTGTACAATACAGGGAGTCCTGCTGGTCAGCAGGGGGGAGGGGGAGGGGTTCAGTGTGAGGGTCTATTAAGTCATTGGAGACGTCTGTGATGATCTCTGTGCACAGCTACAAGCTCCGAGCAGAAAAAGAAAAAAATTTTTTTTTTTAAATTGGACAAATTAGTTTTTATTGAAGACAGTAAAAGCGACAGATTTCACCTCTACATTTACAGTCGAAGATATCAGGCACCGAGACATGAAAGTAGGAGCTTTACAGGTGCAGCGTTCAGACTAGGGTTGAGCGATATACCGTGGTATTAAGAAACAGCGATATGACGATATTGCTGTTTCCCAAATAACAGCGATATTTGGTGATGTCATAGAAGCGGTCATGTGCGCTGACCGCTTCAAAATCTGCGTCCGCCTGCCCCTGCATCCGTACATACAGATACCAATTACTGCCTGCAGCGGCTGCTCCTGGCTCCTCCGAGCTCCCATTATGAAGTCTCCGCCCTCCGACGTCAGAATCAGCACAGGAGCAACTTGAGACAGGAAAAGTCTCACTCCGTCCCCCACAGAGTTTGCCTGCGAGTCTGTCCAATGTTGAGGAAGAGAAGTGTGAGAGAGAGATGCTAAGGCTCCTTACAGAGGAGCGTGTGCCAGACTGTGAGTCGGCATCGCAGCGCCGGCCCAAACTCCAGGGTCACATAGCATTATACTGATTTATGATGCTATGTAACCCTTACAGTTCTCAAAAATTGTTGTCCAAATGTCGGTATAATGTCCCCTTGTGGCTGCCTCCATACAGTAAAGTTTCCTTGTAGCTGCCCCGTACAGTATAATGTCTCCTTGTGGCCCCCGTACAGTATAACGTCTCCTTGTGGCCCCCATACAGTATAACGTCTCCTTGTGGCCCCCATACAGTATAATGTTTCCTTGTGGCTGCCCCCATACAGTAATGTTTCCTTGTAGCTGCCCCGTACAGTATAATGTCTCCTTGTGGCTGCCTCCATACAGTAATGTTTCCTTGTAGCTGCCCCGTACAGTATAATGTCTCCTTGTGGCTGCCCCCATAAAGTATAACGTCTCCTTGTGGCTGCCTCCATACAGTATAACGTCTCCTTGTGGCCCCCATACAGTATAACGTCTTCTTGTGGCTGCCCCTATACAGTATAATGTCTCCTTGTGGCCCCCATACAGTATAATGTCTCCTTGTGGCTGCCTCCATACAGTAATGTTTCCTTGTAGCTGCCCGTACCGTATAATGTCTCCTTGTGGCCCTCGTACAGTATAACGTCTCCTTGTGGCCCCCGTACAGTATAATGTCACTTTGTTGTCCCCATACAGTATAACGACTCCTTGTGGCTGCCCCCATACAGTATAACATCTCCTTGTGGCCGCCCCCATACAGTATAACGTCTCCTTGTGGCCCCCGTACAGTATAATGTCTCCTTGTGGCTGCCCCCATACAGTATAATGTCTCCTTGTGGCTGCCCCATACAGTATAATGTCTCCTTGTGGCTGCCCCCATACAGTATAATGTCATCTTGCTGTCCCCATACAGTATAATGTCTCCTTGTGGCTGCCCCCATACAGTATAACATCTCCTTGTGGCTGCCCCATACAGTATAACGTCTCCTTGTGGCCCCCCATACAGTATAACGTCTCCTTGTGGCTGCCCCCATACAGTATAATGTCTCCTTGTGGCTGCCCTCATACAGTATAACGTTTCTTTTTGGCCCTAAGTGTTTTATTTTTTAAATGGGTATTTATCGCGATATATATCGTTATCGCAATAAATTTCTTAATATCGGTATCGTGGGAATATTTTTGATATCACCCAATCCTAGTTCAGACAGGGGAGGAATCCCGTTATAGATTCCGTTATAATGGAATTCTCTGATGGAACGCAAAACAGAAGCCTTTAAGAGGCATTCCGTCTTAATACAAGTCTATGGCCAAGCAGAATGGAAATCAGACAGATCCCGTATGCTTGGCCATAGGCTTGTATTATGACGGAATGCCCCCCCCCACCATACAATCTCATCCTCCATACAATCTCCCACAGCGCCCCCCCCCTCCATACAATCTCACACAGCGGCCCCCCCCTCCATACAATGTCACACAGCGACCCCCCCTCCTCCATACAATGTCACACAGCGACCCCCCCTCCTCCATACAATGTCATACAGCAACCCCCCCTCCTCCATACAATGTCATACAGCAACCCCCCCTCCTCCATACAATGTCACACAGCGCCCCCCCATACAATATCACACAGTGACCCACCCTCTTCCATACAATGTCACACAGCGCCGTCCCCTCCCTCCATACAATCTCCCACAGCGACCCCCCCCTCCTCCTCCATACAATCTCACACAGCAGCCCCCCCTCCTCCATACAATCTCACACAGCGCCCCCCCTTCCCTCCATACAATCTCACACAGCGCCCCCCCTTCCCTCCATACAATCTCACACAGCGACCCCCCCTCCTTCTCCATACAATGTCACACAGCGCCCCCCCTTCCCTCCATACATTGTCACACAGCGATCCCCCCTCCTCCATACAATGACACACAGCGACCCCCCTCCTCCATACAATGTCACACAGCAACCCTCCCTCCTCCATACAATGTCACACAGTGACCCCCCCTCCTCCATACAATGTCACACAGCAAACCCCCTCCTCCATACAATGTCACACAGCGCCCGCCTTCCCTCCATACAATCTCACACAGCGACCCCCCCTCCTCCATACAATGTCAAACAGCGAACCCCCTCCATACAATCTCACACAGCGACCCCCCCTCCTCCTCCATACAATCTCACACAGCGGCCCCCCTCCTCCTCCATACAATCTCACACAGCGACCCCCCCCTCCTCCATACAATTATACAATGTCACAGAGCGACCCCCCCTCCTCCATACAATGTCACACAGCGACCCCCCCTCCTCCATACAATGTCACACAGTGACCCCCCTCCTCCATACAATGTCACACAGCGCCCCCCCATACAATCTCACACAGTGCCCCCCCTCCTCCTCCATACAATCTCACACAGCGATCCCCCCTCCTCCTCCATACAATGTCACACAGCGACCCCCCCTCCTCCATAAAATGTCACACATTGACCCCCCCTCCTCCTCCATACAATCTCACACAGCGACGAACCCCTCCTCCATACAATGTCACACAGCAACCCCCCTCCTCCTCCATACAATCTCACACAGAGACCCCCCCTCCTCCATACAATGTCACACAGCGACCCCCCCTCCTTCATACAATGTCACACAGCGCACCCCCCCATACAATCTCACACAGTGCCCCCCCTTCTCCTCCATACAATCTCACACAACAACCCCACCTCCTCCATACAATGTCACACAGCGACCCCCCCTCCTCCATACAATGTTACACAGCGACCCCCCCTCTTCCATACAATGTCACAGCGCCCCCCCTCCTCTATACAATGTCACACAGTGACCCCCCCTCCTCCATACAATGTCACACAGCGACCCTCACTCCTCCATACAATGTCACACAGCGACCTCCCCTCCTCCTCCATACAATCTCACACAGCGACCCCCCCCTCCTCCATACAATTATACAATGTCACACAGCGACCCCCCCTCCATACAATGTCACACAGCGACCCCCCCCCATACAATCGCACACAGCGACCCCCCCTCCTCCATACAATCTCACACAGCGACCCCCCCCCCTTCCTCCATACAATCCCACTTAGCGACCCCCCTCCTCCATACAATCTCACACAGCGACCCCCCCTTCTCCTCCATACAATCTCACACAGCGACCCCCCTCCTCCTCCATACAATGTCACACAGCGACTCCCCTCCTCCATACAATGTCACACAGCGACCCCCTCCTCCATACAATGTCACCCAGCGACCCCCCCTCCTCCTCCATACAATGTCACACAGCGACCTCCCCTCCTCCATGCAATGTCACACAGCGACCCCCCCCTCCTCCATACAATGTCACACAGCACCCCCCCATACAATCTCACACAGCGACCCCCCCTCCTCCATACAATGTCACACAGCGCCCTGCAGACAATCCTCAGCCCCTCCACAGTCACATCTACTTCTCTCCAGCACTGACTCTCTCCCCTCTCAGTCCTACAGAGGCTGCTGAGCAGTCGTACGCGACCTTATTACTCTGTACACAGTAGGCCAGTGCCTATGCAAGCAGAGCGCGCCGGCTTCCGACCCACGTGACCGAGGAATGTCACGTGGTATTGTGACGTCACAATGTCCTTACCGCGCATGGACTTTAGTCACTACCGAATGAAGAACCTGCAGGCTGTAATTAAGTATCTGTGTGTATATGTGTATGTTTGTGTTTATCTGTGTGTGTTTATATGTGTATATATGTGTGAGTTTATGAGTTTATCTGTGTGTATAATTATATATATATATATATTATTTTTTTTGCGTATTTGTATTTATAGATATATGTGTGTGTGTGTGTACATACAGTACAGACCAAAAGTTTGGACACACCTTCTCATTCAAAGAGTTTTCTGTATTTTCATGACTATGAAAATTGTAGATTCACACTGAAGGCATCAAAACTATGAATTAACACATGTGGAATTATATATTTAACAAAAAAGTGTGAAACAACTGAAAATATGTCTTATATTCTAGGTTCTTCAAAGTAGCCACCTTTTGCTTTGATTACTGCTTTGCACACTCTTGGCATTCTCTTGATGAGCTTCAAGAGGTGGTCACCTGAAATGGTTTTCACATCACAGGTGTGCCCTGTCAGGTTTAATAAGTGGGATTTCTTGCCTTATAAATGGGGTTGGGACCATGAGTTGTGTTGGGCAGAAGTCAGGTGGATACACAGCTGATAGTCCTACTGAATAGACTGTTAGAATTTGTATTATGGCAAGAAAAAAAAGCAGCTAAGTAAAGAAAAATGAGTGGCCATCATTGAAATGAAGGTCAGTCAGTCCGAAAAATTGGGAAAACTTTGAAAGTGTCCCCAAGTGCAGTCGCAAAAACCATCAAGCGCTACAAAGAAACTGGTTCACATGAGGACCGCCCCAGGAAAGGAAGACCAAGAGTCACCTCTGCTGCGGAGGATAAGTTCATCCGAGTCACCAGCCTCAGAAATCGCAGGTTAACAGCAGCTCAGATTAGAGACCAGGTCAATGCCACACAGAGTTCTAGCAGCAGACACATCTCTACAACTGTTAAGAGGAGACTGTGTGCAGCAGGCCTTCATGGTAAAATAGCTACTAGGAAACCACTGCTAAGGACAGGCAACAAGCAGAAGAGACTTGTTTGGGCTAAAGAACACAAGGAATGGAAATTAGACCAGTGGAAATCTGTGCTTTGGTCTGATGAGTCCAAATTTGAGGTGAACGGATGGACTCTACATGCCTGGTTCCCACCATGAAGCAAGGAGGAGGAGGTGTGATGGTGTGGGGACTTATTCAAAATTGAAGGCATACTGAACCAGCATGGCTACCACAGCATCTTGCAGCGGCATGCTATTCCATCCGATTTGCGTTTAGCTGGACCATCATTTATTTATCAACAGGACAATGACCCCAAACACACCTCCAGGCTGTGTAAGGGCTATTTGACCAAGAAGGAGAGTGATGGGGTGCTACGCCAGATGACCTGGCCTCCACAGTTACCAGACCTGAACCCAATAGAGATGATTTTGGGGTGAGCTGGACTGCAGAGTGAAGGCAAAAGGGCCAACAAGTGCTAAGCATGTCTGGGAACTCCTTCAAGACTTGGAATACCTCTTAAAGCTCATCAAGAGAATGCCAAGAGTGTGCAAAGCAGTAATCAAAGCAAAAGGTGGCTACTTTGAAGAACCTATAATATAAGACATATTTTCAGTTGTTTCACACTCTTTTGTTAAGTACCGTATTTTTTGCTTTATAAGATGCACCCGAAGATAAGACGCACCCCAGATTTTAGAGTAGGAAAATGAGAAAAAAATATTTTTCATCAGACCTCATATCAGACCCCCCATAAATTTCAGGACAGCACATCAGACCCCCATCAGACCTCAGATCAGCCCAGTGTGCTCCCATCAGACCTAAGATCAGCCCAGTGTGTCCCCATCAGACCTCAGATCAGCCTAGTGTGTCCCCATCAGACCTCAGAACAGCCCAGTATGCCCACATCAGACCTGAGATCAGCCCAGTGTGCCCTCATCAGACCTCAGATCAGCCCAGTGTGCCCCCATCAGACCTCAGATCAGCCCAGTGTGCCCCATCAGACCTCAGAACAGCCCAGTGTGCCCCTATCAGAGCTCAGAACAGCCCATTGTGCCCCATCAGACCTCAGATCAGCCCAGTGTGCCCCATCAGACCTCAGAACAGCCCAGTGTGCCCCCATCAGACCTCAGAACACTCCAGTGTGCCCCCATCAGACCTCAGAACACTCCAGTGTGCCCCCATCAGACCTCAGAACACTCCAGTGTGCCCCCATCAGACCTCAGAACAGCCCAGTGTGCCCCCATCAGACCTCAGATCAACCCAGTGTGCCCCCATCAGACCTCAGAACAGCCCATTGTGCCCCCATCAGACCTCAGATCAGCCCACCCAGCCCCATAAAAATAAAATAAAAACCTCTCTTACCTGTCCTGCGCCACGGCTTCGCTCTGGTTCCAGCGCTGCACTGTCACCTGACTGCGTGCTCCGTCAGGTCATAGTGTGCACACTATGCCCTGACGCTGTACACAGTCAGGACAGTGCAGCGCCGGCCCGGGAAGCCAGAGAAGCACCAGACCCAGAGCGGAGCCGCGGCACAGGACAGGTAAGAGAGGTTTTTATTTTATTGTTATGGGGCTTGGTGGGCTGATCTGAGGTCTGATGGGGGTGCCACAGTTAAAACATACAATTGAGCGCTTCCATAATGGAAGCGCTCACTTGTATTTGCTTTATAAGACGAACAGCAATATTCCCCCTACTTTTGGGGGGAAAAGTGCGTCTTATAAAGCGAAAAATACGGTATATAATTCCACATGTGTTAATTCATAGTTTTGATACCTTCAGTGTGAATCTACAATTTTCATAGTCATGAAAATACAGAAAACTCTTTGAATGAGAAGGTGTGTCCAAACTTTTGGTCTGTACTGTATATATATATGTACTGTATATATATAGCTTAGTGCTTTATACTCTTCATTATTCCTGGGTTTTTAAGTCATGAATCTTTGTGGATGTTTCACTTAAATTTCTAACATATATCAATCCTCCAAGGTAAGGTAATAAAATATCTATTACAGCCCACCTGCATGGCACACCCCCATAGAGTAGGGGGGAAATCTTGAAGTTGAAGTGGGATTTATTGCCCTCATAAATTTTTGAAAAATAAACACATTTCTTTAGTTTTGCACCAGATTTTTTTTTATCTTTGGGTAATTTGGAGCATTATGCCTGTGTGAATCTACAATTTTCATAGTCATGAAAATACAGAAAACTCTTTGAATAAGAAGGTGTGGCCAAACTTTTGGTCTGTAAAGTATATGTGTGTGTGTGTATATATATATATATATATATATATATATATATATGTACGTGTGTATATCTGTTTGTGTATGTATATATGTGTATATGTGTGTTAGTATGTGAGTGTGTATCTATGCAATCTGCTTATTCTGTATATACGGTAGTAGATATCTGGATATGGATAGTAGTGTGTGTGTATATATATATATATATATATATATATATATATATATATATATAGTTATATTTATAGAATTAGAGCACTACTACTCCTATCCAGATATTTAGGACACTGATACTTGTTGAAAAAAAAAAAAAAGCTTTTTACTATTGATGACCTGTCCTTAGGATAGGTATCAATATCAGTGGGGGGAAGGGGCTTGTAGAAAATTTGCTGTGGGGCCCATGGGACCGAGTCAGTTGTAGCTACGCCCCTGCTGTAGAGTTACTGTGCGTTAGTATTACAGGTCACTGTTTCTGGCAGGTTTAATTTATCACTGTGTACATAAGTGTCCAGTGCACCAAGATTCATGGCTTATCCATTTTGTTAGCTGTAGTTACTGTGCATTAGTATTACAGGCCACTGTTACTGGCAAGTCTAATTTATTGCCATGTACACAAGTGTGCAGTGTATCAATATTCATAGCTAATCCATTCTGTTATCTGTAGAGTTACTGTGCATCAGTATTACAAGTCACAGAGGAGGCCTTCCAAAAGGAAAGTGACATCCTTTTTGAGAGATTTTTGGCACGTGGGTACCCTAAAAAAAGTGTTACATCGGGCTTACAGGCGAGCAAAAACCACAGATATGGATACCCTTTTGCAAAATAAAAAATCAAGAATAGAAAATAATATCATAAGATGTATTGGTACTTTTGACGTACAACACGATAAAGTGAGAAATATATTGAAACGATATTGGCATGTTCTCAGAACTGATGAAGATCTTAATGAGATATTACCAAAAAATCCTGTGATTATGTACAGGCGAGGTACCAATCTGAGGGAGAATTTGGTACACAGCCATTTCGGTTTAAATCCGAAAAAAGCAAAAACAACGTGGCTTTCAATGAGAGGGTCCTATCCCTGTAGAGATTGTGTATACTGTAATAGGATGAGACCTCTAAAAGAATTTGTCAATCCGGTTGACAATAAGAGATATCAGATTCAACAATATATAAATTGCAAATCTACTGGAGTAGTTTATGTCATCAGCTGTAATTGCCTTAAAATCTATGTAGGCAAGACAATACAAGAGTTAAGGAGAAGGATGTCCAAACATTTTAGTGACATAAATAAAAAGGCAGACATTACCCTGTCGAGACATATTGTGAATGTACATAACGGGGATAGTAGCAGTCTCAATTTTTTGGGGATCACAAGATTAACAGCTGGACCCAGACAGGGTAATATAGACCAAAGACTTCAACAGATAGAGACCAAATGGATCTATCGTCTCAAGAGCTTAGCCCCGAGAGGGCTTAATGAAGGTTTTACCTTTGCTTCCTTTTTATGAGTACTACCTTTATTTAAATTAATTTTGTATGCTAAATGAAAAATAATTACATCAATATGGTTAAAAGAAATAATGGAATATGGGTGTAAGGAGGAACGTTAGCCGGATAGGATTGAATGAATAGGAGATCACAATAGTAATAATGACACCTTGCATTGGATTTTTATAGTATATTAATAAAACCAATAAATATAAACAGGGACAAGATATTTTAAAGACAATTGTTGTTTAAGTCCGGGAATTAGTACTAAAGAAGTCGTGAGCATCAAGAGTGAATATTAACCTCAATAAATAATAATAAATAAGTTACAAATGCCAAGAATGGTCAATTCATATTACATATCATTATTGTTTCTTTATAAAAGAAGGAAAAACAAGAGATGAACTGGTTTAATTTATTTTATTTAATTGGGTTCACAAAATTAAGAACAAAATTAAAATTAAAGATATGATGAAAAATATGGGTGATAATAGGTTATTTCAGATTCCTAATGTTAATTTGTTCAGATAAAAACAATTTAAATAAATTAACAAGATCGGATTATAGCAGAATATAACATCGGGAGATATTTAATAGCCAATCCCAAGCTCAGTATGCCATGTACTAATTGATACTGAACAGGTTGTTTAATCTTAAAAAGAATATACTATACAATGTGTCTAATGCAGTTACCAGATGGGATAAACACAATGAATCCTCTAAGTCAAGTGACATGCACAGTAATATGAGATTCAGCCGAGACCAAGTCCGGTGTCATGCGTCAATACGGCAGGAAGGTGAGACATGCGCACTAGAGACAGAGGAGCTGAGACTAAATCCGATGCCATGCGCAGACACGGCATCAAGGTGAGACGTCCTGAATGGGTAGCGGGGTAAGTACGTCAGACACCTGGGGAGGGAAGGAGATAGATCGCTCCAATTGGAGAGAGAAATAATGAACATGTCCCTCAACGAAACCAATAGCAGATTATAATACTGCAGATAAAAGCTGTGACATAGTGATCGGAGGCTTTAAGAGTTCCTGCCCTACCCCCTCAAACTATTCACTGCCCGACCCCTGAAGACCCCAAGTTAGTTGGCGAAACATTTCGGGGGGCAGCGTTTGAGTATATTTTAGGCAGGAGTTTGTAGTGGTATCAGTGAGATGTCATTCACCTAGGGATTAGGAAGAGACTATTTAGTAGGTAGTGCCAGTGCGCAGGCACTAAATTTACCTACTAATAATTGGTAGCGAATAGAGATGAGCGAGCATACTCGTCCGAGCTTGGTGCTCGTTCGAGTATTAGGGTACTCGTAAGTGCTCGCTGCTCGGATGAGTATCTCGCCATACTCGAGGAAATGGCAACTTCCGCATCGTGCTTTTTTGGCGCCTATAAACACAGCCAATCACAAGCCAGGAGACACTACTGTACACCCAGCATCACGTGGGGCCCTTACATGTCGATAGCAGGGGTTGGCTGGCCTGATCAGGTGACTATACTAGTGACTGGCCGCGGTGCTCGGCTCAGATGGCGTCTGGATGTCTTAGGGATAGAGCTGCTGCCTTTCAGGGACAGTGTTAGGGCCTGCATTTAGTTCTCTGTTAGGCAGGAATCAACCAAAAAGAACCCAACAGCCCTTCTAAGGGCTAGAAGACATTTTTTTTTGGTCTCCTGGCTTGGCTGGCTGGCTGGCACTAGTAGTGCAGCTATCGCCATATATAACCCCCTTTTTTTTATGTTATATCTCAGTGATACAAATCCATTGCACTCAGCAGTGTGGAACCATTCTGTGTGTCACAGTTCAGCACACTCACTCCAATCCATACATACTGTCCAGGTGACACTTTCTGTACGTCACAGAATACAACCAAGTCATTTGCTACCAATAACGTATACAGATTGATCCTAAAAATCTCTCTGCGACATTTGTCTGGGTCGCAGTCTAAATAGCCACCGTTAACAGGGTGTGAGTTAGGTCTCCGATAGTTCCTGCACGTCACGTTCCCAAAAAAAACAAAATTAAAAAAAAAATTAGTTTTTTTGTTGTTTTAGCTCAGTGATACAAATCCATTTTACTCAGCTGCGTGTAACCTTTCTGTGTGTCACAGTTCAGCACACTCGCTCCAATCCGTATATACTGTCCAGGTGACACTTTCTGTACGTCACAGAATACAACCAAGTCATTTGCTACCAATAACGTATATAGCTTGATCCTAAAAATCTCTGTGCGACATTTGTCTGGGTCGCAGTCTAAATAGCCACCGTTAACAGGGTGTGAGTTAGGTCTCCGATAGTTCCTGCACGTCACGTTCCCAAAAAAACTAAACTAAAAAAAAATATTAAAAAAATTAGTTTTTTTGTTGTTTTAGCTCAGTGATACAAATCCATTTTACTCAGCTGCGTGTAACCTTTCTGTGTGTCACAGTTCAGCACACTCGCTCCAATCCGTATATACTGTCCAGGTGACACTTTCTGTACGTCACAGAATACAACCAAGTCATTTGCTACCAATAACGTATACAGCTTGATCCAAAAAACTCTCTGTGCGACATTTGTCTGGGTCGCAGTCTAAATAGCCACCGTTAACAGGGTGTGAGTTAGGTCTCCGATAGTTCCTGCACGTCACGTTCCCAAAAAAACAAAATTAAAAAAAAAATATAAAAAACAAAATATAAAACAAAATTAGTTTTTTAGTTGTTTTAGCTCAGTGATACAAATCCATTTTACTCAGCTGCGTGTAACCTTTCTGTGTGTCACAGTTCAGCACACTCGCTCCAATCCGTATATACTGTCCAGGTGATACTTTCTGTACGTCACAGAATACAACCAAGTCATTTGCTACCAATAATGTATACAGCTTGATCCAAAAAACTCTCTGTGCGACATTTGTCTGGGTCGCAGTCTAAATAGCCACCGTTAACAGGGTGTGAGTTAGGTCTCCGATAGTTCCTGCACGTCACGTTCCCAAAAAAACAAAATTTAAAAAAAAAATTAGTTTTTTTGTTGTTTTAGCTCAGTGATACAAATCCATTTTACTCAGCTGCGTGTAACCTTTCTGTGTGTCACAGTTCAGCACACTCGCATACACTTATATACAAAAAATGTTGAACCCCAGGGCTAAGGGTCGAGGACGAGGGCGTGGGCGTGGGCATTCAATTACTGCAGGGGGCAGAGGCCGTGGTCCTAGGCAGGATGAGACAGTACCTGCTGATGAGGGAGCTGTGGAACGCCGCAGAGCTACACTCCCTAGCTTCATGTCTCAACTTACAGGGACACGTGGTAGAGGACTGTTGAAACCACAACAGTGTGAACAGCTGATCTCGTGGATTGCGGACAATGCTTTAAGTAATTTGTCCACCAGTCAGTCTTCCACGCAGTCCACTTGCGTTACCCAAGGGAGCACTCCTCTGGCTCCTCCACCTCAACCTCCTATCCCCGAGTCTGCCCCCTCCCAGGAAAATTTGGAATGCGATCCGTTATACTCTCAGGAACTGTTTTCTGGACCCTTCCCAGAGTCACAAACCACTTCTCAGGTTGCTGCTGACCTCGTTCCCGATGCCCAAGTTTTCCAACTGTCGCACTCTGTGGGTGATGATGATGACAATGTTGAGTTAGTGGAAGAAGTTTGTAAAGAGGTGTCAGACGATGAGGAGACACGGTTGTCAGACAGTGGTGAAGTTGTTGTTAGGGGAGGATTTCCGAGGGGGGAGCAGACTGAGGAATCGGAGGATGACGAGGTGACTGACCCAAGCTGGGTTGAGATGCCGAGTGAAGACAGTGCTTCTGAGGCTGAGGCGAGTGCTGCACCAGAACAGGTTGTAAGAGGCAGTGGTGTGGCCAGAGGGAGAAGCAGGGCCAGAGCTTTTGCATCAGCAGCAACTGTTTCACGTAGTGAAGCTCCCGTGGCGAGGCCTTGATGTTCGCAAGGCTGGAGGTTCTTTAAAGAAAGTGAGGATGACCGACGGACTGTGGTGTGCAACCTGTGCCACACCAGGATCAGCAGGGGTGCCACCACTACTAGCCTAACCACCACCAGCATGCGCAGGCATATGAGTGCTAAACACCCCACTCAATGGAACCAAGGCCGTTCACCACTTCCTGCGGGTCACACCACTGCTCCTTCCCCTGTGTCACTCGCTGCCTCTGCTAGTCAACCCCCTGCATCACTCGCTGCCTCTGCTAGTCAACCCCCTGCCCAGGACCCCGGCACGAGCGCCTCCCGCCTGAAAACCACACCTTCGCCTCCATGATCCTCCACAGTGTCCACCAACGTGTCCCAGCGCAGCGTTCAGCTGTCTTTACAGCAGACGCTGGAGCACAAGAGGAAATACAGTTCCACCCACCCACATGCCCAAGCCCTCAACGTCCACATCTCCAAATTGCTTAGCCTGGAGATGCTGCCCTATAGGCTGGTAGAGACCAAGGCCTTTCGCAATCTCATGGCGGTGGCTGCCCCTCGGTATTCGGTCCCCAGCCGCCACTATTTTTCCTGATGTGCCGTCCCAGCCCTACACCAGCACGTGTCACAGAACATCATCCGTGCCCTGACCAACGCTGTTTCTGAGAAGGTCCACCTAACCACGGACACGTGGACAAGTGCTGCCGGGCAGGGACACTATATGTCACTGACGGCACATTGGGTTAACTTGGTGGAGGCTGGAACCGAGAATGACCCTGGGGCCGCTCATGTACTGCCCACACCGAGGATTGCGGGGCCTACCTCGGTCACGGTCTCTCAGACGTACTATGCCTCCTCCTCCTCCTCCTCCGACCCCTCCTCCTCCACCGAATTACCATCCGTGGGCACGGCGCCTTCAGTCGGTAGCTCTAGGCGCAGCAGCAGTGCCGTGGGTAAGCGCCAGCAGGCGGTGCTCAAACTGCTGAGCTTAGGTGACAAAAGGCACACCGCCCAAGAGCTGTTACAGGGCATCACGGCGCAGACCGATGTGTGGCTGGCACCGCTGAACCTCAAGCCAGGCATGGTTGTGTGTGACAACGGGCGTAACCTGGTGGCGGCTCTGCAACTCGGCAGACTGACACATGTGCCATGCCTGGCCCACGTGTTCAATCTAATAGTTCAGCAGTTCCTCAAGACATACCCCAATCTGTCTGATTTGCTCACCAAGGTGCGCCGCATCTGTGCGCATTTCCGCAAGTCCACCACAGATGCTGCCACTCTCAGGGCAGCGCAGCGCCGCCTACAACTGCCCGCTCACCGACTGTTGTGCGACGTGCCCACGAGATGGAATTCCACATTAAACATGTTATCCAGAGTTTACCAGCAGCGCAGAGCGATTGTAGACTGCCAGATGTCAACTTCCACCAGAACTGGTAGTCAGGTCAGTCAGATTCCTCAAGTCTACAATGAGGAGTGGACGTGGATGTCTGATATCTGCCAGGTGTTGAGCAACTTTGAGGAGTCAACACAGATGGTCAGCGGCGATGCTGCCATTATCAGCCTCACCATCCCGCTGCTTTGCCTGTTGAAAAACTCACTGCTCAGCATCAAGTCGGATGCTTTGCGCTTGTCACAAGAGACGGTGGAGGAAGATACGTCGCTTGATAGCCAGAGCACCCTCCGGTCTGTTTCTCAGCGCGTATCGGAGGAGGGGGATGAGGAGGAAGAGGAGGAGAATGTCGGCGAGACAATAGAGGGTACCAGTGCTCAGTCCTTAACTCTTGAGCGTGTATGGGCTGAAGAGGAGGACTTGGAGGAGGAGGAGGAAATGGAGAGTCAGGCTAGTGAGGAGAGGGAATTATTGCGTGTTGGGACTCTGGCGCACATGGCAGACTTCATGTTAGGCTGCCTATCCCGTGACCCTCGCGTTAGAAGAATTTTTTCAAACACCGATTACTGGGTGTTCACTCTCCTGGACCCACGGTACAAGCAGAACCTTTCCACTCTCATCCCTGCAGAGGAAAGGAGTATGAGAGTGAATAGATATCAACAGGCCCTGGTGCACAAGCTGAAACAATTCTTCCCATCTGACACCGCTAGCGGCAGAGGGCATGGTTCTGTGGGCCAAGTAGCGGGGGAGAGGAGGCGAGCAGGCAGCTTGTCCAGCACTGGCAGGGGAACGCTCTCCAAGGCCTTTGCCAGTTTTATGTCACCCCAGCAAGACACTGTCACCTGTCCCCAGTCTAGGCAGAGTAGGGGGGAGCTGTACAGAAAGATGGTGAGGGAGTACCTAGCTGACCATACCAACGTCCGTAGCAATCACTCTGCTCCATACAACTACTGGGTTTCAAAGCTGGACACGTGGCCTGAACTGGCGCTGTACGCCTTGGAGGTGCTGGCCTGCCCTGCCGCTAGCGTGCTGTCAGAGCGGGTATTCAGTGCAGCTGGTGGCGTCATCACCGATAAGCGTACACGCCTGTCAACTGACAGCGCTGACAGGCTGACGCTTATTAAAATGAACAAAGCCTGGATTTCACCGGAATTCAAATCTCCTCCGGGGGAAAGCAGCTAAAGATTTAAATAACTTATGTATCCGATTCCTCTTCTCTACTCCTCATACTCCTCCTCCATATCGTCTTTGCCTAACGCTGACCCAAAAAACGCCATTTTTTAGAGGTCCAACTGGCACTCTTTTACCACAATTTTTCAGGAGGGCCCCCTACATGCCCTCTATTTAAACAATTTTTCCAGAGGTCCACCTACAGGCCCTCTCTCCAAAAAATTTTTCCGGAGGTCCACCTACAGGGCCTCTCTTCAAATAATTTTTCAGGAGGGCCCCCTACAGGCCCTCTATTCAAACAATTTTTCCAGAGGTCCACCTAGAGGCCCTCTCTCCCAAAAATTTTTCCGGAGGTCCACCTACAGGCCCTCTCTTCAAACAATTTTTCAGGAGGGCCCCCTACAGGCCCTCTGTCCAAACAATTTTTCCGGAGTTCCACCTACAGGCCCTCTCTCCAAACAATTTTTCCGGAGGTCCACCTACAGGCCCTCTCTCCAAACAATTTTTCCAGAGGTCCACCTACAGGCCCTCTCTCCAATTCCAGTTTCCAGTTTTATTTGCGCAAACTGCGTAAATTATTATTTTTGGGATAGGTGTGAAAAATAATATTACCTGCGTATCTATATTGCCCAACATTGGATACGGTAGCAAGTGGAAGACCAAACACATACTGCCAACAGGGTTCCGCAAATTCCTGGTCCACCCGCAAATTCCTGGTCCACAATGTCAAGGAGGTCGAGGTTCTGTTGATGAGCAACAAGTCCTTCTGTACTGAAATCGTCGACAACGTCTCCATCTAAGAACCTAAAGACCATTGTGGAGAGAGCGGCACAGCTCGCCATCAAAGTGACGAACCCCAACGCCAGACTGCGCAGAGAAGATAACGAATAAATATCTCTGTGGTTATTTTTGCTAAATAAAAGTTAAATAAACACCAAAAAAATTGATCTGTTCCTGTGCCTGATCCACCCAAGTTGAATCTGTCCCATCATGAGAAAGTCCCCCCAAGGAGTCCCCACTGTAACTTGCTTCCCATACAACTACCTCACCCCCCGACACCTGTGTCTCGCCATTGTCCACCACCTCCTCAGACAACACTGGTAAATCCACACTGTCAGCACACGGAAACAGCAAAAGGTCTTGCGAATTGGGGCAGAGAATGTTCTGGGATAACACATCAGGGAAGGGGTGACTATGGGGTTCCAGGGAGTACGTGACCACATGCAATATCCATTTAAAAGTCATGCCACACTTGATCGAGCTCATAATTGACAATTTGATGGCAGTCACAGCACCGATTCACTACCACGCTGTCACGCTAAGATGTGGCGTGCATCTCTATCTGTTCTCTCCTAATTATGAAATGTCCAGTTCCTGATGAAATGCAGCATAAGTGATGTATGGAAATGCGTTGAACGGGGACAATAATGAGCGGGGGTAGTTGTGCATACAATTGAGGAGTGAGGTGCTTGATTGCAGCACCTGTGCATTGGGGCTAATAACAATTGCCTTTTATGTATTAGTGCAATAGCGCACTCCATTAGGTTCACTGGCCACCTTACCAGTTATACATGGAGAAGCGAGGTGCTTGACCTGAAGCACTTATGATAAATTGAGGCTGAGAACATATGCCCTATATGAACTAACATAAGATAGCACTCCATCAGTCTTGCTGGCCACCTTACCAGTCAGACATTTTGTTCTCCTATGACTACAAAGGGGAGATATATTTCTGTTAGTGTGGTACAGAGTTGACAGATACAATTACTGTGACTCGATACCGCAAGACTAGCTGCTATCATTGGCTGGGATATACCCGTACAATTTACTATATGGGGTTATTGAGTGGAGCCGAACATCTATATAGTCTCCACTATCCTAGCATTGATAGCTTATACCAAGCAGTCTTGAGCCTATGGCCCTGATTTATCACACCTTCACTCCAGAATTCTGTCTTCAAAAAGTCGCACGATAGGGCTTTTGCGACTTTTTTGCGCATTTTTTTGCGACTTTTTGCATGTGTACACCACTCACTCCAGTTTGTAATATGGGTGGAAGAGTGGGTGTGGTTAGCCATGTTAATGAGTTTCACTCCAGATTTATCATTGAGACTTTTTTTAAAAAGTCGCAAAATAGTCGCAATCTCACTCCAGGAGGAGGGTGGAGTAGGAAAAGTGGAGTAGCTTCTCTAGACAGAAGTGTTAGGTTTAAGGACAAGCCACATTTATCAAACAACCTGTGACGTTGGATAAATGTGGCAGAAAGCACTCGAACACAGACTGAAGCAAAACTGACTTCAAATATTTTCCTAATGATAAATTCCCCCCTATGTCTATATATGTAATGACCTAGACCCTTTTTATTGATATTTAATAAAAGTTTTGTTATTTTCGTTTAGCGTTCTAATCAGTTGTTACATAGTTGTACATATGATTTTTGGTTACTCTATATTACACTTTTTGTGAGGCAAGGTAACAGAAAACAGCTGTTTTGGCGCCGTTTTTATTTTTTGTTATTTACAACGTTCATCTGACAAGTTTATGTGCTATTTTTATAGAGCAGGTTGTCACGGATTCAGCAATATCTACTATGTATACTTTTTAAAATTTATTTTTTACACAATATTTTTGAAACAAAAAAAAATCATGTTTTAGTGTCTCCATAGTCTGCGAGCCATAGTGTTTTTTTTAAAAAGTTTTTGGATGATTGTCTTCAATAGGGGCTTACTTTTTGTGGAATAAGATGATGGTTTGATTGGTACTATTTTGGGGTGCGTATGGCTTTTTGATCGCTTGGTATTACACTTTTTGAGATGTAAGGTGACAAAAAATGGCTTTTTTGACAATGTTTTTATTTTTTAATTCTGTTCATCTGAGGAGTTAGGTCATGTGAGATTTCTATAGAGCATGTTGTTACGGACGTGGTGATACCTAAAATGTTTCCTTTTTTAATTTATTTACATTTTATACAGTAATATCATTTTTTAAACAAAAAAAATCATGTTTTAGTGTCTCCATAGTCTAAGAGCCATAGTTTTTTTTATTTTTTATAGGCGATTGTCTCAGGTAGGGGCTAATTTTTTGCGGGATGAGATGACAGTTTGATTGGTACCATTTTGGGGGACTTTTTGGTTGCTTGGTATTACACTTTTTGTGATGTAAGGTGACAAAAATGGCTTTTATTATACTGTATTACTGTATTTATTTTAATTTTTACTGTGTTCACCTGATGGGTTAGCTCATGTGATATTTTTGTAGAGCAGGTTGTTACGGGTGTGGTGATACCTAACATGTATACCTTTTTTATTTACTTAAGTTTTACACAATAATATCATTTTTGAAACAAAAAAAAAAATCACGCTTTAGTGTCTCCATAGTCTGAGTGCCATAATTTTTTTTATTTTTTGGGCGATTGTTTCAGGTAGTGGCTCATTTTTTGCGGGATGAGGTGAGGATTAGATTGGTACTATTTTGGGGGCATACACCTTTTTGATCGCTTTTGTTGCACTTTTAGTGATGAAAGGTAACTAAAAATTGTTTTTTTAGCACAGTTTTTTTTTGTTTTTTTTTTCGCGGTGTTCAACTGAGGGGTTAGGTCATGTGATATTTTTATAGATCCAGTCTTTATGGACGCAGTGATACTAAATATGTCTGTTTTTCCTTTTTTTTTTTACAATTTTATGTGTTTTATTTTGGGAAAGGGGCGTTTTTTTACGTGAAACTTTATTTTTTATTAGGGAAAACACTTTTTTAACTTTTTTTTACTTTTTATTTTTGTCCCACTCTGGGACTTCACATTCTGGGGGTCTGATCCCCTATGCAATACATCATGTATTGTAATACATTGGCTGTCAGCTTGTATGCTGACAGCACGCCTGTGAGACCCAGCCTCAGGGGGTGGATCTCACAGGTTTCCGTAGAAGGCAGCCCTTCACTGCAGTGTGGGGACCCGATGGGGAAGCAGAGGGCACCGGTACCTTTCGCAAACCCTGTGCATGCCACGGTCAGCTTTGACCATGGCATACAACAGGTTAATACGCACGCATCAGTGTTTTAGCTGATGCAGGCGTACTCAGCAGGTCTCCAGGCATTTGTAAGTGCGGGACCCCCTGCACACGCCCGATCAGCGCGCCGTACATGTACGGCGCTGGTCTTTAAGCTATGGCAACCAGTGCCGTTCATGTACAACACAGGTTCTTAAGGGGTTAAACAAGTAAGTAACCTATAATTATTACCAAGTGGCCAATCCCTTTAAGATTACTAACGGCTCATGCACACATATTTTTTGTTAGTGTCCATTCTTTTTTTTTGCGGCCCGTAAGCGGTACCATTCACTTCAATAGGGCTGCAAAAAAATGGAAATGACTCTGTGTGCATTCCGTGTTTGTATGTCCATCTGTGCAAAAAATAAATAAAAAAACATCCGCAAAATAATACATGACCTCTGATTGTTCACATTACTGACAAGGATAGGACTGTTCTATTATCAGCTAGCTGTTCTGAAAAATGCAGAACACACACGGCCGGTATCAGTGTTTTGCAAAACAATGGTCGTGTGCATGAGCCCTAATCCTGTATTGGTTTTAGAGCTTAAAAGTAGTTGCACAGTCCTAGGAAACTCCAGGATGTCTTACACAACTTTCCATGGCAATCTAAACACATTCAATTCAGGTTGAATTTATTTGTACACTAAACTAAATCTTCAGAGAGTAGAAATTTGCTCATGTCTAATATCATGATATTGTCCATACAGAGATTGAAAGCAATAATATAATCTCAGTAGCAAAATGGTATTGCTTTTGTGGTGACATTTTCTGTTTTTAAACTTAAATGGGTTGTGTCACTTCAGAAAATGGCATTTATCATGTAGAGAAAGTTAATACAAGGCACTTCCTAATGTATTGTAATTGTATTTTATTATACACTTCTCATTTCCATGGTTATGACCACCCTGCAATCCAGCAGTGGTGCCGGTGAATGCACACTAAGGCCCCATTCACATGACCGTATATTTGCAGGCCCGCATTACTGCGGACCCGCGAATATACGGGGGCCGCCCGGTGTGTGTTCCGCAGCGCTCGGAACACACGCTGTGTGGCCCCATTCAAAATGCTTCAAAAGCTAGCTCCGTGCCGCGGCTCCCGGCCCCATAGAGGTAAATGGGGCCGCATCTATTCCCGCAATTTTGCGGATAGATACGGCCCCATTCATACGGTCGTGTAAATGGGGCCTAAAGGTAAAAGCTCCAGCTTCCCTGCTGGCCGGGGCAGTGAGAGTGTTCACAAGACGGCAATTTTTCCTATAGTGTGCAAGCACATCCAACATTGCTAGATTGCAGGTTGGTCATAACTATGGAAACAAGAAGTGTAAAATGCAATGGAAAAATGAATCTAAGCAGCAGGAGGCAATATGGACAATCACAATATATTAGTAAGTCCCTTGTATTAACTTTCTCTGCATGATAAATGCCATTTGCTAAAGTTTAGACAACCCCTTTAATGGATTACTGTGTTACATTAAAGAGATTTTTCAGGAGTACGAAATAAGGATAAGTCATCAATATCTGGTCAGTGGGGTCCAACTCCTTACACCCCCACTAGTCAACTCGTTAGAAGACAATGGCCTCTTCAAACAGCTAATCAGTGGGGGTTCTGAGAGTTGAATTCCCACTGATGAAATATTGGAGACTTATCCTACTCCCAGAGAACCCCTTTAATGGTCATATTATTGTTTGGTGCTTCCGACTGAGAATCAGTGATCAGTGCAGTCTCTGTGCTCCTCTTCAATTGCGACTGGCTCTGCTCTTCTAATCGGTAATGGCCGTTAGAGGAGACAATGCCAGTGAGGCAGATGCATCTAGGAAACCAGTCAGGGATGAAAGGATAAAAGTCTGTTCATTACAACCAGCTAAAAGGAAAAGAAGAGAGAAAAATTGACTCAGGCTGAATCCAATTAAAGTCTTTAATTAAATTGTGGCCGCACACATTCAGACTGTGTACTGGTTTGGGCAGATGACTACTGAACATGCTGATCTTGTCAATGAAGTTTGGGCAGACTTTCCAAGAAGAGGGGGAAGTTTTGGGCAGGTGTCAGTAGAAAGTTTGGAAAAACAAGGCTACATCACAAAGATTCTTCTGCCTTATAACTCAGTGTCTGCCACCTGCCAGAAAGATGGAATGACTTTTTTCATTATTTCTAAAGGGCCATAAACAATAATATGCTTATTTTTCAAGTGATTGAAGTGCAGAAGATAATATAATAAGTACAGTTTATGACATTAAAATGGTCATTTTTAGGACATTTTATATGGATGCAATCTACTGAATGCATTGTTTATAATCACTAAGCAGGCGTAGATTGCAGCATGAGGGATATTTCGAGCTCAGCTAAATGGGTTACAAAAAGATGGCTGCTTTCTCCTAAAAATAGCACCACACCTGTTCACAGGTTGTGTGTGGAATTGCAACTCAGCTGAAGTGAATGGGGCTTAGTTGCAGTACTACACACAACCTGTGGATAGGTGTGGTGCTGTTTTTGGGAAAAAGCAGCCATTATTATGTAATCCTGGAGAAAACTGATTTCCAGTGAGTAATTGCTCATGCTCATGGCAGAGCTGTGTACAAAGACCACATACAGCAGCAAACAGACTAAAATCAGTGTTACTGTGCTTCTAGGGGAGTATACCACAGTATACAATGTATATGTTACTACAAGCAAATAGTGGCCATTTATGCATGAACAGTCAGGTTCCCAGACCCTCCCAGCTCTGGGAAGGTCAGCAGTATTATGAATAGGTCATGTTTAAGTTTAACACCTTAATTTATTCAGTAGCCAGATGTGCACACACTGCCAAGCATGTATTACATGGCTCAGAGGGTCAAGTTTAAAGGGGTTCTGTACCTTTTTATTACTGATGATCTTTTCTTTGGATAGATCATCAACATCTGATCTGTGGGGGTCAGACATCCAAGACCCCTGCTGATCAGCTGTTTGACAAGGCAGTGGTGCTCCCAGTGGTACCACTGAAGTAAACGGGGCTGAGCCGTGCCGAGGCCAGTGATAATAGTGACATAACTTTGGGAAACAGCAAGAAGGCCGCGGCACTACTGCAAGCGACACTGCCTCCTTAAACAGCTGATCGGCGAGGGTCCAAAGGATAGATCATCGGTAATAAAATGGTATGGAACCCCTTTATACAATGATTGATGTAAAAAATAAAAATCAGATATCATACAGTACATGACAATCTCTTTCTAACAAAGCTAGAACCAGCCCTGTACACTGGGAGTGTAATTTCTACTGAATCTCTCTTTCCTTTCCCACAGCAGAACATATGGTTGGTGGCAGATGAAGTTTTAAACTGAGCATGTTCGACCAGTTCAGTGACACAGACAAAAATAAGGAAAATACGAAACAGCAGGTGGTACTAGGATGCTGGATGCTGGTTTGAAAAATGTAGAATAAGCTTTGTAACACAACCCCTTTAAAGTGGGTCTGTGCGTCACGTTTTCTATGGTACTAGTAATATGACAGAGTATGATACTATTCGTTTTTATTACCATTGGTTCACGCACACCATTCTGAACAGTAACCTTCCCTAATAAGCATTAAATATACTAGCTCGTGCCCATGTGAGCTCTGCTCCACTTGAAAAGGCCTTATTCACACATGAGTGTTTTCATAAATGATTTCCATCAGTTACTGGGAGCCAAAACCAGGAGGCTACACAGAGCGAAAAGCATAAGGGAAAGATCTGCATTCTTTATGTGTTTAGACCTGCACTTGTTTTTGGCTCACAATCATGGATAGAAATCACTGACCAAAATGTTGACATAAATAAGGCCTACATTGATGTTTTAAAAGTTCCACTAGCACACGAACTCAGATGGAGCGCCGCAAAGACCCACTCCAAAAACAAATCTAAAAAATCCTGCTCAGATGATTCCAAAGATCTTCAGGTCCATGCTTCAAGTCATCATGGCCGACCATGCTGCTACTCCTTCCAGCCATAATTCTTGCATGGAGGTGAGCAAGTGCTGGACTTTCCAGCCCCCACGCAGGATTAAGAAGATTTGATTAAAAGCATTGAAACTTGGGGCGCGACTTGGCCGGCACGAGGAATGGCCGCCTAGTGAAGGAGCTCCGAGACCCATGGCTTCCCTCTCCCTTCCAGCGACTACCATAGCAGTGCTTGTTCCATCTGCAGAGCCAATTATGGCAACTAAACACACGGGCAGAAGAAAGGCGCCTAAACAGAAAGGCTCCATGCCGTTGGAGCACTTTTTTTTCAGGGAGGAGGCGGACAAAGATGGCGCCGGAGACAGGCCGCGCGTCTCAAAAGGAGCGCGAGCCGGGTCTCCACTTGCGACTCCGTTGGTTACAGGGGAGGTAGAGCTGCCTCCCAAACAGATACAGCAGTTCTCCCTGAATGGCGAATGGGATTCACCTACCTCCTCAGGAGCTGAAGGGGACGGCACTACAACCCGAGAGCAGGCTGCGCCACAAGACCCAGGCCGCACCGAGAACCCACCATTAAGCAGAGGCCATACTTCCACATCACTGGGCTCTGAATCTGCTGACAACAGCCCCCAGAAACAGCGTCAGAGACGGCACAGCAGAGACACAGAAGGTACGCCTGCTTCTTTTATTAAGTCTCTGGATGACACAGATACGTTTGCTAAATTTCAGACATCAGATAAAGCAGCATCTGAAAATCTGCTGAAAGAGATGTTGGTGACATTACGCTCTTCACTGCATAAAGACTTTGCTAAGCTACTGTCGCCCCTTCATTCAGCTATCACTGATTTGGGGGACCGTGTCTCCCACACGGAAAACAAAATGGCGTCCTTTGCGGAGGTACACAACGAATTAGTTGACTCTCATAACCTCCTCGATGATAGAGTGGAATCCCTTCAAGTTAAATTGGTGGAATATGAAGATAGGAGTTGGAGGAACAACAATAAATTTCGCAATATCCCAGAATCTATTCCAGGATCAGGCCTGAGACAATATCTGCAACAATTGACTAAGGCGCTGCTCCCCTCATGTGCGGACTATGAGCTCAGTATTGACAGAGCCCACAGGGTTCCAAAGCCTATAAATCTCCCTGATGATATCCCGAGAGATGTGTTGGCAAGATATACCTTTTACCATATCAAAGAGAAATTGATGGAAGTGGCTCGTAAGCAACAACCACTGGCGGAACCCATACGAACAGTTAAAGCTATTCACCGATCTTTCCGCTGCTACGCTGCAGGCACGAAAACGCCTTGTGCCACTTACCACTATACTCAGACAACACTCCATACCATACAGGTGGGGTTTCCCCACGAAGGTTCTCATCAATAAAAAGGGCACCTTCCATGCGGTTTCGTCAGTAGAAGCTGGGAAGAACCTCCTCTCCAAGTGGCGTATCCTGACAGAAGAGGATCTCTCACCCCCGAAGGAAACTACACCTTCAAGAATGGACTCTGAGTGGCATAGAGTTTCCAGACCCTGACCTTCAGGACGAGTGGTATCTTAGCCGGTCCATCTGGGCCATTATGTGAGATCTTACTGTGGATCCTCAGACTGAGTATATAATTGGTCTATATGGCCTACCTCAGCTCTCTATTTAGTCTGGAGTTTTTTGTCCTTCTTCCTCCATTTTTTGCCATCTGGCTCTGATTCTCCTTTCCAACTTTCTATCCACTATTTTCACCCTCTGATTTTCATTTTCACTGCATACTTTTTCCTCTACCTACTTATGGGAGGGAGCCACGGGTTCCCAGGTTCGATTGCTTCAGTTTATTTCACCGTTTTGACTGTATGCCCCGTTACGACCAGTAACCGGATCCTGAGTGTTTACCATGGTCTGGCTGCTGCTCAGATGCTTGATTGTTTGGTCTAATGTTTTTCTTTTTTTAGGAACTGTACAAAGCGGTATTACTGCAAGAACTGCCGTTGCCAATCTGGGTGGGTGCCGCCTGCTTACTGCCGTATCTGTGTCGCATGAGATACTTATTCAACACCTTTACACACACCATGTAATGACATACACTACTCCTCACATCAGCCTTGCTCTTGACAATGGTGATTAAATTCTTGTCCCTAAATGTGAGGGGCTTAAACAGTCCGTATAAGAGGACTGCAATGTGGAGGGAAGCGAGAGATCAAAATTGTGATATATTGTGCATCCAGGAGACTCACATATCGGCTGTGAATCCGCCCAAGCTTCGCCATAGAGATTATCCCCT
Organism: Rhinella marina; assembly: GCA_900303285.1. NCBI lineage: Eukaryota > Metazoa > Chordata > Amphibia > Anura > Bufonidae > Rhinella > Rhinella marina. The sequence goes on from ONZH01005020.1 coordinate 30,572, forward strand.
GATTGTCCATTCTACCTTCTCAAAAAAGAAGAGGGGTGTGCTTATAGCCTTCAGATCCACCATTGCGGTGCAGGTCCAACAGACGTGGATCGACCCCCAAAGTAGATATATCATTATCCACTGTTTGATTAACAACATTGAATACACGATCGCAAATATTTATGCCCCTAATACTCATAGTGCTCGCTTTTTGCAGCGATTTCTGGCAACAAACTAAATAACCTACAGAAAGGTAAAGTCATTTTGTGCGGGGATTTCAATGCTGTTTGCAACCCCTCTTTGGACGCAACAGCAGACCCCTTGAAACACAGACCGAGTGTGGCGAAGCTTGCTTGGGCTCATGGCTTTTATGATGTGTGGCGTCTCCTCCATGTCCATGAAAAGGACTTCACCTACTATTCTGTGGTTCATAAGACCTATTCCCGTATAGATATGTTCTGGATAAGCAGATCCCTGATAGAGCACGTTCCGGATGTTAGCATTGGCACTATTCAGTGGTCTGATCACGCCCCTGTAACGCTATCTATTGATGAGGGCACCCCATCTACTTCTGATTACATTTAGAGATTGAATACTTATCTCCTGTCTATGCAGTCCATCAGCGGCGAGGTAGAGTCTTCCTTACAAGAGTTCTTTCACATAAATGATACCCCTGATATTCAGCCTTACACCCTTTGGAATTGCCATAAAGCTTTTATGAGGGGAGTCCTGATCAAACAGAGTAGCATTTGGAAGAAACAGAGGGATAAAGACATTCAGGCTACCACCCAGACCATTCACCGATTAGAAACTCTGAATAAGCAGGCTGTCTCTGATGCACACCTTGCAGAACTCTCAAGGGCTAGGCTGCATCTTAGAAGTCTTCTTATATATAACTACGAGAGGTCCCTTAGACGTCTCAAGCTATAATACTATGCACAAGACAACAAGTGTGGTGCACTCCTTGCAAAACGGCTTAAATCCCTGAGTTTAAAATCCAAGATTTTCTGCCTACAACATCCCACTACTAGACAACCTATGACTGCTCCAAAAGACATTGCTAACGCGTTCAGAGACTACTATTCGGGATTATATAACCTTAGAGACAACACCACCACTCCACAACCTTTGCAAGCAGATATAAACACATTTCTAGACAGCATACATCTTCCTCATTTGTCGTTGGACCACCTCAACTCTCTTAACCAACCGATATCTCCACAAGAAGTGGAAGCAGTGATTCGTTCCTTGCCTCTAAGGCTACTTTCACACTAGCGTTTTAAAATTCCGGTATTGAGTTCCGTCATAGGGGCTCAATACCGGAATAAAACGCTTCAGTTTTGTCCCCATTCATTGTCAATGGGGACAAAACTGAACTGAAGACAACGGAATGCTCCTGAAAGCATTCCGTTCCGTCTTCAGACCGGAGAACAAACCGCAGCATGCTGCGGTTTGCTCTCCGGTCCAGGCATCCGCACCAAGACGGATCCGGAATGACCCCCAATGCAAGTCAATGGGGGTGGATCCGTCTGGTGTGACCATAATGGTAACCGGATCCGCCCTCCATTGACTTTCAATGGAGTCCATTACGGATCCGGGTACACAGACACATACAGACATAAACATACACACACATATAGACATACAAACACACATACATACTTACATGCTCCCCGGCAGGTCTTCGGAGCGTCAGGACGGCTCACACAGGTCACGATTCCCCACAGCGCCCTCTGCTGGGCGCCTGGTGGAATCGTCAGATGACGATTCCACCAGGCGCCCAGCAGAGGGCGCTGTGGGGAATCGTGACCTGTGTGAGCCGTCCTGACGCTCCGAAGACCTGCCGGGGAGCATGTAAGTATGTATGTGTGTTTGTATGTCTATATGTGTGTGTATGTTTATGTGTATGTATATGTATGTACAGTGTGACATGTGTGGGGCCGGAGCGCGGTTCCGGCTCCACAAATGTCACTGCGGCAGGCCTGATCCGGCAGCACCCTTCACCTGCCGGATCAGGCCTGCCGCCAGTGTGAAAGTAGCCTTAACAATGCCCCGGGTCCCTACGGATTTTCCTCTTTATATTATAAAAAATTTGCACCCATACTTATTAAACATCTCCTACCGGTTTATTCCACAGCCATGACTACAGGTTCCTTCCCCCCGGAGATGTTAGAAGCACTAATAGTTACCATTCCCAAACCAGGCAAGTCACCTTTATGCACTGCTAGCTACCGCCCGATCTCTCTCTTGAATTGTGATGTCAAGATATATGCTAAGATACTTGCGAACAGACTATTGAATATTGTGCCCACCTTAGTTTCGATTGATCAGACGGGATTTGTGGCGGGGAGGCAGGCCCCAGACAACACTAGGAAGCTCCTTACTCTCATACAAAAGGTAGAAATGTCCCATTCCCCATCTCTATTCCTGACCCTAGACGCTGAGAAGGCGTTCGACCGTATCAACTGGCTCTATGCTTTCTCGGTACTCAGAAAATTTGGATTCACTGGTCCGATATATTCGGCCATTTCGGCTCTATATTCCAACCCCTGTGCCAAAGTATTCACAAATGGTACCACTTCCACTGCTTTCCCCTTCACTAATCGTACTAGGCAAGGATGTCCCCTCTCCCCTCTATTTTTTATACTATCTATTGAACCGCTGGCAGAGTTAATCCGTCGGGACCCGGACATCTCAGGCATTACAGTGGGTACAAGAATGCACAAACTGGCACTTTTTGCAGATGACATCATTATCACGTGCACTAATCCTGCCTCCTCCCTCCCGAGAATATTTGACTTACTGGATCAGTTTGGACAAGTATCCTACTATAAATTGAACGTTGATAAATCACAATGTCTACCAGTTCATGTCCCTCCTGGAGATTTATCTTGTCTTCAAAGTCAATTTTCTCTGGACTGGCAAATGGAGCACATATCATACTTAGGAATCAAGCTAACCTACCCCACATCAAAAATGTACCAAATCAACTTTCCTCCGCTCTTAGATGCCATCCAACAGGATATGACTGGTCTTAAATCGTTCTTGATATCTTGGTTTGGACGGGTGGCTGCGTATAAAATGCTATTGCTGCCCAAGCTATTATATTATTTTAGGACTATGCCTATTTACATACCGGAAACCTTCTTTGTGAAGGCACGACAGCAGATGCTGGCGTTTATCTGGGATTATAAATGCCCCCGGTTAAGACACACACTTCTGACAGCGCATAAAAGCAAGGGGGGCCTGGGAGTCCCAGATCTGAAATATTACTATTTCGCCAGTGTACTGGACCAGCTGGTGCACTGGTGGCATAACTTCCCAGACAAACAATGGGTACACATGGAAAGAACAGTACTTGATGTTTCCACTCTTCGCTCTCCGCTGGTGGACCTGACCTGGGGTGGGGATTTACGAGCCTCGCCTTGTGTGGTCATAAGGTCCTCGCTTAAGGCTTGGGATTTTTTCCTGAGCAAGTCTACTGATAAAAGGAATATTCCTCCTGTATGTTTAACTATGTCCTGCCTCATGGACCTGATCCCTGACTTAGATGTCCGCACCTGGTCATATCAGGGCTTAAATACAGCTCAAGATATGTTAGATTCAGATAAGGTTTTGTCCTTCCCTCATATCCACAGAACTTACGCTGTTCCCAACAAGGATTTCTTCAAATTTCTACAGATAAGATCACTTCTTGGAACACATAGTAGTGCCCCAAAGCATATTCCTGAGATAATCCTTAAATACCTGCATAACAGGGTTCCGAAGCGAGGGGGAATCTCATTGTTCTATCTATGGTATGCTACAGCAGGGATCGGGATGGATCAAGCCTTCCCCCCTGGTCAAATGGGAACTAGATCTCCAGAGAACCTTCTCTAGTGTACAATGGCAATCAGTATTCAAAGCAGTGATGAGAACCTTCCGCTGTGTTACACATCAGGAAACAGTTTTTAAGACCTGCCTACGGTGGTATTATACACCTACCAGACTCCATATCATGTTCCCAGGGACCTCTCCAGATTGCTGGAGACATTGTGGCTGTAGAGGCTCTCTGTTGCATGTGCTGTGGTCCTGCCCCACTATCCTCCTGCTTTGGCGCTCTGTTTTCCAGATGATCAGGGTCATCACTAAATAATACATACCAATGTCTCCAGAACTAGCACTTTTGTTTATTGGTATTGATACAATAGCACCTACCTACACATCTACTCTATTGCACGTTTTTATGTCCACCAAATTGGTTATCACGCGACATTGGAAATCCCCGCTGGTCCCCAGCATTTCAGAAGTAGTCTCCCTGATGAACACTACATGTTTGTATGAGAGGATGCTATCCTCGCAACAACTAATTGGATCTAAATTCCATAACTCCTGGTCCCCATGGCTGAACAGTAGATGGTATTCAAATTGATTTATCATTCATACATATTGGTCAGGTGTGTGTTGGGTCTATGGAGCAGGCGGCGCCCACCCGGGCTTTGATACTTCATCTCATAACGGCACGGTATCACCCAGAACTCGTTAACTCATCTCAGGATGGCATGGCTATATTCGGATTTAGTTCCTAAGTTGTTTTTTGGTATTCATGTTCTGCTTATTTCTTATTTCCTTTTGCTTTACGTGTCATTCCTCTTTGGTGGTGAATTGGAGATGCACTCACAATGCGTCTCCCAGGGTTGGATTCCTAGACAGATGACATAGTCTATCTGGATCCCACATTGTGTGACTGTATTCTGTCTGCTAGCCTTCCTATTACTGTACCTACCAATTGGAATGACATTACACCTGAAGAGCATATGTACGGTGCTTACTTAGGTTTGCTTTCCCTTCCCCTTCTGTTCCCCATTCCATAGCTGACAATATGTGTAAGTTGCTCGTGTGTTTTATTGCCTGTAGTGACGGTCATTGTATTATCCAATGAGCATCATAGCTATTCCTTGATGTACCTGAACTTCTGTCTGTTATGGTATTCCTTTGTTTATAAAAACAATAAAATACTTTGGAAAAGAAAAAGCATTGAAACTTTATCTAGAAGAGAACTCTCTGATGCAGGCAGTTTACCTATCAGATCCAGGATATTAGGTAACAAGAGTCTGACATTGAAACTTTAAAAGCTGGTAAGAATGACTTGGATGCTCACATGGCCCAAACTGAAGCCCTCAAGCTCAAATCGGAAGACCCGGAGAACAGGTCCCGGAGGGGTAACATGCAAGTGTTAGCCTCTCGGATATCATTACTGATCTCTCTGCTACATTGCAATCTTTATTCAGTGCACACCTACTCCAAGAAGATCTTGTTTTGCATGGTTAGTGTGCATAGAGCTCTGGTGCTGATCTCCTGCGGGATTTTATACACAAATCATACTACCCTAAAGCAAGGGGATCAAATACTGGAAGCAGTGACTCTGGGTAAATATGGGTTAAATTTATGTCCATAGTCTTAGATTGTATAGGGATACAAAAAGGGGTTAAGGAGTTAGCCACTTTGAAATGATGTGCCATTTACTATATTTTATAAGATATGCTCCCTTGTTTGCCAAGTCTTTTGTGCTGTCCACAAAGAAGTTCTGTCCACAAAATGGCTGCTGATGGAGGGTAATGTGACTTGGCAACTCACTCAGCCTCCTCAATTCGAATGCTGCACCTGCACTAAACTCCCAACAGTGCAAATGCAGATAGTATGTACAGTGTAGTTAAATAGAGGAGACATCACATGGAGGTGATTTGCCTAGTCACATGTCCCTCCATCAGCAGCCACCTTATGGACATGACCTCTGTGTATAGAGCGGAAAAGTCTTGGCAAACAAGGGGCATACCTTATAAAATATATAAAATGGCACATCATTTCTACAAAGACTATATTAGTAAGTGCCATAAAATCATTTTATAAACACAATGGTTAAAAGAAGGCAGAAAGTGGCCAACCCCTTTAAGCACTGGACTATCATGTTGCCCTTTGTGTTTGGACTTTCTTGTGGCGGGTTGTCTTTTGAAGTTAGTTGGAGTTATCGCCCTGATAAGGGCGGCCCTGTCCGGAACCTGGCCCTGTTATGAAGCCCTAACACAATCCCTGTCAGGGAAGAAGGGGAAGGAAAAAAAAAATGAATATCCAAAACCCCCGAAGGAAATAAATCAAAAAGGAATATTAACAAAAAGTTGCCCCAACACGTTTCGTAAGTGTTGGTCACCCCAAACTCATCAGGGGACAAATGGGGCAAAAAGAAAAGATAAAAGATAGATGTGACTAGTGGTCACCAAGGTATTCAGTCCAGTGCCACTAGTGCACCAAGGAAGAGCTTGATGACTGCCCTAATCCTGAGGGTTGCAGGCATGTCTGATGGTCCAACTGGTGTGATGTGTTTGTTGGACTGTCTCTTGACTTGAATGCCCACATTGCCCCAAATTGTCCTACAAACACTCTCTACATTCTTAGGTGGATGGTTGCTATATTATATTTGTTAACTGTTTAGAGCCCTTTTATCTTGGTATTGGATACATATATAACCCCTAGATGTCACTGTCTCTTACTGACTTGGCCTCTCTGACCCTCACCCTTTACCCTCATATAGTATCTGGTGCCATCTATTGTTTTCTGAGTGCTTTTGCACTACTTATCCAAGTGTAAAATCCTAACTCATATGAGATATTCTTTAGCACTACTTATCCATGTGTAAGATCCTAATTCAGACGAGGAAGCGAGGATTCAATTCCCTCCAGAAACACAAAACTGCATTTCTTGCTAACATGAAACACTCAGATATCATCTGTTTCCAAAAGTCTCACTTGAGTGCTCGATCTCACCCAAAATACTCATAACAGGTCACCAGATCAATAACAAACCCCAATGGTAGATATGTAATTCTTCTGGGCTCTCTGATATTCCTCTATGTGAAGTGAACACTTTTGCTCCCACAGACAATTCTCATTTTTAATTCTCTATTTTGGAATCTCTCAGCTACTGTACCAAAGACTTATACGGTGTGGAGATTTTAACTTTGTTATCAATACCTCCCTGGATAGGTAAACCCCCCCTCCTTAGCTCTATTCGTCCTCCCAAATCACAACCATACAAATGATTCTTGAAATCCCGATCCATAGCAGGCACAAGGAGGGAACATAATGGTTCTCAGAGAAGCTATACTTAATATTCCCCAACCCATCACCTCTATACCAACATAGATAGGATTTTTACTTTACTTCACTCCCAATCTTTCCTTCATGCTATACTCTAGACATCTTGTTTCCTCATGATCTGGTCTTTGCGGATTCAATTTCTCTACTCATGGATGTGTCCCTTTTTCATGGATGTTAAACATGCCATTCCTTTCTAACCCTGAAACTAGAGCAACTTTTCACTCAAAACTGAGACACTTTTTTCAGGAAAACTATACCCCTGCTGTAGACCCCTTTGTGGATAGGCCAATGAGGCCTATATAAGGGGCAAAATAATTGCTATAGCTTCTAAGATTAAAAAAGCACATGATGCAACTCAAACTGTGCCAGAAGCTTATTTGGCTCGTTCGGTTATTGCTCATCAGAGATCCCCTTCGTTATATCTGGTAAAAGTAATAAAAGATACTAAATTGCAACTTAATATACTTCTTTCCCCCAAAAAATTAAATCGATGATGGGAGAGATCTCTGAACTGACCCCTGATATATTTATACATAGTTTTTAGATCTCGCCGTAGTCGTGTTTTTTCTAAAGTGAATAACCCTAATTTTGATAATCTTTCTGGGTACTGTAGTCCACCCATTCCAGTTACTACTTTAATTGCCCTTCTCTTAACCCTCTCCAGCACAGCTATGTCTGCCTTGTTCACAGGAGCCCAGAACTGTACAAAGTACAACATATGTCGTCTGACTAGTGATTTGTAAAGTGTCAGGACTATGTTCTCATCACAGGCATCTATGCCCCTTATGGTGCAATCCATTATCTCATTGGCCTTGGTAGCCTGCCTGACACTGGTTTCTGCAGCTTAGTTTACAGTCCAGTGTTTTACCATTTAGTATGTACTGGTGACGTGTATTTTTTCTTCCCATGTGCATAACCTTACATTTGTCAGTGTTAAACCTCATCTGCCACTTCTCTGCCCAAGCCTCCAATCTATCCATATGTATCTGTAGCAGTTAGAGATGAGCGAATCATCCAAAATTCGCTTCGGCGAATGTTCGACGAATTTCTGACAAGATTCGTTCTTAATACGAATTTATTCGGTCAAATCTACGTTAAAAAACAATCGTTGTTTTGCGAACATTCCTGCACAAATTACGAACGTACATTCAGCGTAGTTAAAAGTACGCAATTCATAAGCATTAGCGTACAAAAGTGCGTACGAATCCTTAGCGTATTATTTACTCGCGAATGCATCATACGCACGAGGCTAGGTGTGGCGTACAGTCTTTTGAGGCAGTCCATATGAAGTAGAAAAGTAAGGTGCTCACTGCTAGCTATCCAGCTAAGTGCATAATTTACTAAAAACACTGGACAATAAGTGCATAATAGGACACATTGCAGTACCAGAAAAAGAATACACACAATGGGTTAAAGTGCTTGAACGTTGCTGAACCAGTAAAAACAGTGTAGCTAAAATACAGCAAAGACATAAGTATCAATTTCACATTTGCAAGCATAAAAGGCTCAAATATACGTTTGAGTATCTCCTCATGGCTCCTTGGCATGATAAAACACTGTCTGGAACACATAGTCCAAAATGTAATTGTAATCCACATGAGGTAATATTGTAATCCAAACAGGTAATGTGTAATCCAAATGGATAATAGAAAATAGCAGCAAATAGAGAACCCTTTTTGCAAAGAGGGCTCCCAAATAACCTGAGAAGGGGGGAAAAAGGAAAATAGGGCTCCTTAGGCGCAAGGGGGAATTTTCTGCAGAATGGGGGGAGTCCTGACAGCCATGTCCATCTGGATGAGAGTCAAACGTGGGCAATACAAACTAAACAAAGACAAAAAGTGCCAACTAGCTCTCCCCCGTCAGGTTCAGTCCATGGTGTGGCTCCCATAGTTCCTCTTGAAGTGTTCTTGAGACAGCCAGTAGTTGGGTTCCTCCTTGCTTGAGCTACTACTAAACGACATCAAAGGACGCTCCTGCCTCTTGTAGGCCATGCTCGCTGCCGTGGTGGAACTCCACTGCCCTCTTCTTCCGGAAGTCGGACTTGACCGGGTCCGGGTGGTGGTCACACTGATGAGCGCTGCAGCCACTTGCGTTTTTCCGGATCCTCCTGCCGGGACAGCAGGGGTAAGGGCTTCCGGCTGCAGCAGTTCTGGCAAGGTTGCATCCAGGGAAGAAGCCCCAGCTTCCCTGGCTGCTGCTGACTTCATATTCCACGGCCGCTGGTATTGGTGGATCACCGTGGATTGGAACGTAAATGATAACATTGTCAGCTGACCCAACTGAAAGGACTGTGGTGGTGGTGCTGGCAGTCCAGGGATCAGAGGCTCCGACTGTGGCTGTGGCTTTTTCCTGAACCGAGGGAAACCATCTGGGGACTCCTGAAGTCAGCGCAAGCGTCCTGGACCAGGTGGTTCATCCGGCCACACTTCTGGTTCAGATGTAGGTACCAGGGGCTTAGAAAGGAGGGTAACCCCGGTAGCAAAGGGGCCTTTCAGGGACGCCATGGGGGTGTACTCCACCTGACCCCCACATACAGACTGTGACGAGGTTGTGGCAGGTACGGACGTTTCCTTGACCTGCGGCCCACAAAGTACTCCTTTCCATCCTCGTTGTCTGCCAGGAAGCCAGACCCTCGCTCGACCGAAAACCACAGGGCAGTTACCTTTCGGCGTTCCAATGTAGGGTCTCATGGCCTAGGGTGGTCCAGTACCTGGATCACCCAGTCCTCCACGGCATTTTTGTAGTCCCAGAGGGTCTGCGCGTGGGCCGTCACCGGTGCTGACACAATCGGGTTCTGCCTTATGGAAGGTGTTGTTGATCCCCTCCTGGGCGGCGAAGTAGACGCTCCAGCCGCCTCTGCCGCACCAGCCACAGCAGCCGCCTCACGACGAACCGCCTCACAATGCGCAGCAAACTGAGCAGGCGGTAAGGAAAACAAGCGCACTGAAGCTGGGGTTCTCTAGATTTCAGAGTGTGACACCCTGATGTCTGGAGTGGGCGGTTCTTGAGGGACTATCTGGATCCAGTTGGGATGCAACTGTTTAGCCATGCTTGCTACTTGATCAGTGTTCAGCGCTGGTGTCACGCTCTGGTGTGGAGGGAAAGCCACACCGAGCGTACGAGGGAAGGGAAAAGACCAAAACCAGGGAAACGGTCACCTCCTGCAGGGATCCCTGAAATTAGGCCCTGACTGACTACCAGTATGAACAAACCTGGGTTGTAGGAAAGTTCATACACAGGAACCTAATAATAAATGCACCCTAGAAAACCCTGCAGCTAGTGACACAAGAAAGAGTAATCCCGTTCCTCAGAAAATTAGGACGAACAGGAGACTCCAAAAGGAAAACCACAAAAGGGGAAAAGACACTTATCTTGAGCAGATATCACAGCAACCGGATCTCAGCTGAGATCCACACCACACACTGCTAAGAAGGCGGAAAGTATAAACCGCAAGGGATACTGGAAAAGGAAGGGGTAAATAGGAGAAAGCTAATTACCACAGCGGCAACAGCTGAGAGGAAGTGGTGTGGTGAACAGCAACGAAACCAAGGGAAGAGCAAGTCAAATTATGTCACTTTAGAAAGCCGCGCAGAACGTCTGATACCAGACGCAAACCCACTCGTGACCAACTTTATCAGGATGACACCTGTGAAAGGCTTTCACCAAACGACTGGCATTCACGTCAGATGCCGGTACCCATGACCTCTCCTCAGGACCATAACCCTTCCAATGAACCAGATATTGAAGAGTCCCACGGAGAATCAATGATCTTGACAATCTGGAATTCCAAATTACCATCCACCAAGACAGGCACGGGTGGCAAGGGAGATGGCTCCAGAGGTTCAACATATCTCTTCAACAAAGATCTGTGAAACACATTATGGATTTTCAGGGCCTAAGGAAGTTCAGGATGAAATGCTAGAGGATTAATAATGGCTGTGATCTTATATGGGCCAATAAATCTTGGACCCAACTTCCAAGAAGGAACTTTCAACTTAATGTTCCTAGTAGACAGCCACACAGAATCACCCACACTTAGGTCCGGACCATTCATACGTCTCCTGTCAGCCACACATTTGTACTTGTTACCCATATTTATCAAGTTATTTTGAATTTTTCGCCATATAGAAGACAATGATGACGAAAAATATTCTTCCTCAGGAATACCAGAAGTATCAGAACCATAAAATGTGCCAAACTGCGGGTGAAAGCCATATGCACCAAAAAATGGTGACTTACCAGTGGAGTCCTGTCTGCGATTATTTTTGGCAAACTCAGCCAGAGACAAAAACGAGGACCACTCCTCCTGGTTCTCAGAGACAAAACATCTCAAGTAAGTCTCCAGACTCTGATTGGTACGCTCAGTCTGTCCATTCGTCTGGGGATGAAAGGCAGAGGAAAAAGACAGTTGTACCCCGAGCCGAGTACAGAACGCCCTCCAGAATCTGGACACAAACTGAGTCCCACGATCAGAGACCACGTCAGTGGGAATGCCATGAAGTTTCACAATGTTGTCAACAAACACTTGTGCAAGAGTTTTAGCATTGGGGAGTCCGGGTAATGCAATAAAGTGCGCCATTTTACTAAAACAATCAACAACCACCAGAATAACTGTCTTACCAGATGACTGGCAGATCAGTGATGAAGTCCATGGATAGGTGAGTCCATGGTCTGGACGGGATGGGTAATGGAAGTAAGGGTCCAGAAGGTCGAGTATGTGTCACCTTAGCGCGTGCACAGACATTACAGGCTGACACATAGTCCTCAACACACTTACGCAACCCTGGCCACCAGAATCTACAAGAGATGAGGTCGACAGTGGATGCTCATGTGAACAGGAGACTCCAAAAGGAAAACCACAAAAGGGGAAAAGACACTTATCTTGAGCAGATATCGCAGCAACCGGATCTCAGCCAAGATCCACACCACACACTCCTAAGAAGGCAGAAAGTATAAACCACAAGGGATACTGGGAGAGGAAGGGGTAAATAGGAGAAAGCTAATTACCACAGCGGCAACAGCTGAGGGGAAGGGGTGTGGTGAACAGCAACAAAACCAAGGGAAGAGCAAGTCAAATTATGTCACTTTAGAAAGCCGCGCAGAACGTCTGATACCAGACGCAAGCCCACTCGTGAAAGCTGGTCTAAACTGGTTTAGAGGAGGGTTGAGTACTGAGGGAGGAGTCTTCACTCCCTATACGTGCAAATAGTTAGATCCCGGTGGGCCGGGCTGGTTTTTTCCAGTTCTGAGGGGTGCATATCTTCACTTTCCTGCTCTTGCGGGGGAGTATCGTCATTTTCCCGCCTCGCGAAGAATGCGTACGTTTCGTACGCAACGTTAGCGTTCAAAATTTTGCGAAAATTTACGAATAATACGAAGCGAATTAGAAAAAATCCGGATTCACTTTGGAGGAGAAAATTTGTAAGATTCGATATGAATCTACGAAGCGGCGAATAGATTCGCTCATCTCTAGTAGCACTATACTGTCCTCTTCTGTGTTAATTCCTTTATATAGTTTAGTGTCATCTGCAAAAATTGATAATTTAGTGTGCAAGCCTTCTACGAGATAATTAATAAATATATTGAAGAATAAGGCCCAATACTATTTATAATTATACTACTAATTATATATCAGAGGTCATTCCAGAGATCTCTCCCATGATCTATTTATCCCCAGGACTGTGACTATGACGAGGGGACATCCTCTGCGTCTGGAGGAAAGAAGGTTTGTACACAAACATAGAAGAGGATTCTTACGATAAGAGCAGTGAGACTATGGAACTCTCTGCCTGAGGAGGTGGTGATGGTAATTTCCCTAAAAGAGTTCAAGAGAGGCCTGGATGTATTTTTGGAGGGTAATAATATTACAGATTATAGTTACTAGAGAGGGGTCGTTGATCCAGGGAGTAATTCTGATTGCCTGATTGGAGTCAGGAAGGAATTTTTTCCCCTAAAGTGGGGAAAATTGGCTTCTACCTCACAGGGGTTTTTTGCCTTCCTCTGGATCAACTTATAGGAAAACAGGCCAAACTGTATGGACAGATGTCTTTTTTCGGCCTTATAAACTATGTTACTATGTTACTGACTCCTGTGGTATCCCACTAGTGACAGTGACAGTTATTTACCCACATACAGACATTTTCTCCCAGTCCAAGCATTCTCATTTTATATACTAACCTTTTATGTGGTACAGTATCAAATGCTTTGGAGAAGTCAAGATATTGATTCATCCCGGTCAAGTCTAGAACTTACCTCCTCATACTGTAGAAACTGATTAACCACTTCTCATCCGCACATTGACTATAAACGTCCGGGAAGTGGTTATGCATCTCTGAATGGACGTTTATGAACGTCCATTCAGAGACTGCAGCTGCACGTTAATTGTGCTGATGCACAGTGGGGGGCCTGTGGTCAGTGACAGCAGGGCACCCCAGAGAGAAGGCAGGGACCGTTCCTGTGTGTCCCTGCCTTCTAGATCGCTGTATACACATCGTTGAACGAGCGCTGTGTATACAGATCAGGAAGCGCTATGCTGCTTCCTGTCTCGGCCCGGTCATGTGACCGCTGGGGAGTGCAGGAGCTTCTGGGTCTACACATCGTTGAACGAGCGCTGTGTATACAGATCAGGAAGCGCTATGCTGCTTCCTGTCTCGGCGGTGGTCATGTGACCACTGGGGAGTGCAGGAGCTGCTGGGTCTTGCACAGACCTGGACCAGCCCTGCACTGAGGCTGTACAGTACTGAATAATGCTGTACAGCCTCTCTGGGGGGTGTATTTCCCCTGTAACTGGGGCTACTATTTCAGCCCCAGTTACAGGAGAAATCAATAGTGAAAAAAAAAAGTGAAGTTAAATGTCCCCCAAAAGGTCTTGTATGACACAAAGTGTAAAATAAAAAAATAAAAAATAAAGTATAAAAAATAAATATAAATAAAACAGACATACTTGGTATCACTGCAGCAGCAACAACCGGATCTATTAAAATATCACATGATCTAACCCATCAGGTGAACACCGTGAAAAAAAAAAACAAAATTATGCCAAAACAGTTTTTTTACTTCACCTCCCAAAAAACATAATATCAATCAATAAAAAAGTTGTATGTATCCCAAAATGGTAGCAATAAAAACGTCACCTCATCACGCAAAAAACAATCCCTCACACAAGACCATAGCCAAAAAATAGACATACAGTATTTGGTATTGTTGCGTCCATAACAATCGGATCTATAAAAATATAACATGATCTACCCCATCAAGTGAACGGTGTAAAAAAATATAGAAAAATAACACCAAGCTGCTTTTTTTGTGACTTCACCTCCCAAAAAATGAGATAAAAAGCAATCAGAAAGTCAAATGTACCTCAAAATGGTACCAATAAAAAGCATAGCTTGTCCCGCAAAAAATAAGCCCTCACACAGCTCAGTAAAAAAAATATATAAAGTTAAAAACCATGACAGAAAATTCCATATTAGAAAATCCAGATGCCGCTCCTTACCTTCTGAACCCTGGCGTATCCCCAAATAACAGTTTAGTACCACAATTGGAGTGTTACTGTATTCAGGAGAAAATGGGTAGCAAATTGTGGGGGATATTCTCCTGTGATCTTTTGTGAAGAAGGTTTGGGCCTAACACATCATTTTTTTAAAACAAAATGTAATTTCTTTTTCACAGCCAAGGGTTATAAATTCTATGAAACACCTGTGGGGTCCAGTGCTCTATACACCCCTTAAAAATTCCCTGGGTGGTGTAGTTTACAAAATGTGGTCACTTTATAGAGGTTTTCACAGAGGGTCTCTTCAAATTCAACATGGTGCCCAAAAAACATTCCAACAAAATCTGTCTTCCAAAAACCATATGGCTCTCCTTGCCTTCTGTGCCCTGCCATTTCCCCATACAGTGGTATATGACCACATATTCCTGCAAACACCAGAATCAGGATAATAAATATTGAGGTTTGTTTTGTTGTTAACCGTTGATGTGTTACAGGAAAAAAAATGATTAAAATTGAAAATCTACAAAAAAAGTGAATTTTTGAAATTTCACATCTATTTTGCTTTAATTCCTGTGGAATACTTAAAGGGTTAACTACATTTCTAAAGCCAGTTTTGAATAGTTTGAGGGGTGTAGTTTATCAAATGGTCATTTATGGGTGTTTTTTTTTATTATGTGAGCTCCTCAAAGTGACTTCAGAACTGAACTGGTCCTTAAAAAAGTTGATTTTGGAAATTTTCTTAAAATTTCAAAAATTCTTTCTAAAATTCTAAACCTTCTAACGTCCTAAAAAATAAAATTACACTTTCAAAATGATGCCAACATAAAATAGACATATGGGGAATGTTAATTAATGAATATTTTATGAGACATCACTATCTGTTTTAAAAGCAGAGAGATTCAAATTTAGAAAACAGTGATTTTTCTTCAAATTGTCATTAACATTTGGATTTTTTAAAATAAATAAAGGTAAAACATATGGTGTTATTTGCTTATTTTCATTAAGGTACTCCAAGATAGCATCTTTTAATATGTCCGGCAGCCTAAGAAGTCGGTTGAGGTGCCCGCTGAGGTGTTCACTCCGCTCGCTGACATGGCGGAGGCGGCAGGAGTTTGGCAAAATTCAATGGTCCCCGAGGCTGTCACCCGGAACGCCCTGACCCTCTGGGAATACAAAAAGTTGGTAGAGGAGTGGGTTGTGCACGTTTTGAAACCCCCCACGGTCCGGTGACCCTAAGCTGGAGCGCCGAAGGGGTACCGTTATTTGATTCAGTGTGGAACGGGGAGTAGGTTTTATCGGCGATGAGGAGACGGTGAAGGAATTATACGTAAATCGCCTTTCTGTAAAGCGGCCGTATCTTCCGCCTGTCCGCCACAATCTCCACGCAGGGGATTACGTGGAGTATACCCCCATGAAGAGCCTCCAAGGTCCCTTTGCTACTGGGGTGAAACTCCTTAAGCGACCAGCTACTTCTGCAGCGCCCCCGGAAGACTGGAGTGAGGAGGCCCAGGCCGCAGAAGAAGCTCGGTGTTCTCATGAGACCAATGATGGGACTCTGCGATCTGAGGAGAAATTCCAAGCTCAGCTGGAACCCCTGATACCAGATTTGCCACCGCCGCCCATCCTTCATGTGGGACAGATGACCACCAACAGTTTTGTGTACCAGCCATCGGTGGTACAATACCAACTGTCATGGCAGGTGCAGGCCGCACAGTCCGCCACTCGCGGAAGAGATTCTGTCATCTTGTATGCCGACGGGAGGATCTGGCCACTACAAGGTAATGGGCAAGGCCCAAGTTGCCACGACCCTTGCCAGTGTGACCGCCCGGTCACTACCAAGACCATCCCTGAGAGGTCGGTGGGGGTCTGCTGCCGCAGCCAGTGTCGCTTTCATGAGGCAGGAGCGCCCTCTCATGTCTTTTAGCTCCAGCAGCAGTGAAGAGGACCTGCTGGCCCTTAAGTAAAGATCCTGCAGCTTTTATGGGAGCCATAACCGGATTCTGTCAGCAGGATATTGGGTATAGAGATAATTACATCTCTATACTGGCCTTACTGCTGTGATTGTAAATATGTAAGTGTAATTGTTATTAGGGCAGTAGTTTACATAAAAAAGCGTTTTTATTAACATGTCAAATACCTGGATAAGGAGCCCAAGGGGAGGTCCTGTGAGCCGTTGGAGCCCGGGCACACCGCAGATTTCGGAGCCCAGCACCGCCCTCCAGCTAATTATGCATGCCCCTTCAGCGCTGTCTTCTCCCCCAGCTGCGGTGCATCTCGCGCATGCGCCGTGCATACAAGAGTCTGTGCCGCAGCCAGAGGAGAAGACAGCGCTGAAGGAGAGTGCATAATTAGCTGGAGGGCGGTGCTGGGCTCCGAAATCTGCGGCGTGCCGGGCTCCAACGGCTCGCAGGACCTCCCCTTGGGCTCCTTATCCAGGTATTTCACATGTTAATAAAAACGCTTTTTTATGTAAACTACTGCCCTAATAACAATTACACTTACATATTTACAATCACAGCAGTAAGGCCTGTATAGAGATGTAATTATCTCTATACCCAATATCCTGCTGACAGAATCCCTTTAACCTGAAGGGTGAGCACTAGTTGGCATTTGTTTTTATTTTTGTTGCCCTGCGTTTGTCCTCACTCAGATGGACATGGATTGTCAGGACTCCCCCCATCAAAAAAAAAGTTTTAACCAAGTTGCGCATACGTGCGCCTCATCCCTTTTTTCCCCCTTTTCAGGTTATTGGGGAGCCCCTTGAAAGAAGGTTTTTTAAAGAACATTTAGTGCTATTTTTTTACCTATTTGGATTACAATTTTACCTATGTGGATTACAAATTGCAACTGAGTCTGGGACTCTGCTCCAGTTCTATGACAAGCGTCAGAAGAAAAGAGACTTAAACGTGTCCGTGAGCATACTAGGTAGGTGATATTTAAAATGTTTACATTATACCTATAATGTATTTGCACTATATTGTTTGCACTGGATTGTTTGCACTAATGTTTTTACCTTTCAGCAACGTTTTCAAGTATGTTGCCCATTGTGTGTATTTCTTTACAGGTACCGCAATGTGTCCTCATTCACTTTATTGTATGGTGGATGGTTGTACTATGCACTTAGCCGGATAGACAGCGCCTTACTTGTTCTACCTCAAATATATATATGCTGCCTCTGAGGGCGATTTCAGATCTCACCATTTACGCTGGATCTGGGCCGGGGTCTGCAAGGTGTCAAAACGATGGCGCAAGCCTCGGATCACCTGCTGGATCACCTCCTTTTTATGCTGGTTCAGGTGGTGGTGTGTGCCATCGTAAATCGTAATCCTGGCCATCCATCAGCCGGACTATGTATTTCAGCTGTGCAGCAGAGCTAAATGATGAGGATCGTCTGGATGCCATTTTCGAATATTCGCTCTGCCTCTGAGGAGTGCACGCCGCAGCCTCTCGTCGTACGTGCCTGCGTATTACGTAATCGCATAGACAATAGTAAGCTGAGGATTCGTAAGCTATTTGTACGCTCATGCGTACGTCTTCTAAGAAGTTGCGTACATTTTTTAAATGAACTTTCGTTATTAGTGCGCGAATGTTCGCTAATAGCACATAATAACGTATATTTTGTACGCAAAAGTTAAACTTACTAGCCTATAGTTTCCGGGCTCTGTTTTTGGACCATTTTTGAATATTGGTTTTCAGTATACAGACAAGGTCAGGACACACTACTTGTAATCTTAAATTTATCATTAAGGGGATCAATGCAATACCAAATCGCCAGAAGACAAAAAATGTAGCGACAGTACCAATCCAGATATCCAAAGCCAACGAAGTCTTCAATACCACAAGGAAACAGCAGGGGGAGCTGAAGGACAAGAAATTCACCAGCACCTTTACACGCTGGCATCCCTGCATGCTGGTTGGAACTGCTGGCAGCTCCGATGCTCTGGAGCCCCAGCATACCACCTAATTTATCCAGGGCTCCAATGTCAGAACAGGCCACCCAGCAGCCCTGGTTCTCCCACAACCAGACGCTGCTGCCACACAGAAGCAGCAGCGGCCAGGGGACCTATAACAGTTGGTGTCGGGGGAACAAGCTCAATACAACTGTACAACATTTGTTTTCCATCCAGAGGATAGATAGCATCTTAAATCTCAGTGAAAACATTTAAAATAAGGCTACATGCACACGACCATATGTGTTTTGCGGTCTGCAAATTGCAGATCTGAAAAAAATAGATGCCTATCTTTGTCCTATTCTTGTCCGCAAAATGGACAAGAATAGGACATGTTTTATTTTTTTGCGGGGCTACGGAACGAACATACGGATGCGGATAGCACACGGTGTGCTGTCCGCATTTTTTGCGGAACCATTGAAATGAATGGGTCTGCATCCTATCAGCAAAAAAACGGAATGGACACGGAAACAAAATACGTTCGTGTGCATGAGGCCTAATTGTCTAAAATCTGGGACAGAGCATCTCCAGTTGTTGAATTTTTTTTTTTTTGGTTTGGAAAAATAGCAATATATATGTGTACAACTTGTGTTTTACAATCCAGAGGGTAGCATTTTTACTCAGTGAAAACACGTGAAATACTAGACCAAAATCTGTGTCAAGGCATCTACAGATAGTTCAAAGGGTTTTTTGTTTTGCAGAAAAATAACTATACAAGTGTGTTTTACAACCCAGAGGGTAGCATTTTAAATCTCTGTGAAAACACATGAGATACAAATCTGAAATCTTTGTCAGGGCATCTTCTTAATTTTGCAATATAAGTGTACAAAATGTGCTTTACAATTTTACAATCCAGGAGGTAGTGTTTTAAAGGGGTTGTCTTACTTCAGCAAGTAGCATTTATCATGTAGAGAAAGGTTATACAAGGCACTTACTAATGTATTGCTATTATCCATATTTTTTCCTTTGCTGATTCATTTTTCCATCTCATTATACACTGCTCGTTTCCATGGTTACAGACCACCCTGCAATCCATCAGTGGTGATTGTGCTTGCACAATATAGGAAAAAAACACTAGCCTATGTGAGCTCCCATGGTCCTAGCCACCAGAGAGGCTGACGCTTTTTCCTATAGTGTGCAACTATGACCACCACTGAT
Organism: Rhinella marina; assembly: GCA_900303285.1. NCBI lineage: Eukaryota > Metazoa > Chordata > Amphibia > Anura > Bufonidae > Rhinella > Rhinella marina. Next base: position 50,284 of record ONZH01005020.1, read on the forward strand.
AGATTGTAGGGTGGTCTGTAACCATGGAAACAATCAGTGTATAATGTGATGGAAAAACGATGGAAAAACGAATCCAGCCAGTAAAGGAAGCAATATGGATAATAACAATACATAAGTATGTGGCTTGTATTAACTTACTCTACATGATAAATGCCACTTACTGAAGTGAGACAACCCCTTTAAACCTCTGTGAAAACACCGTAAATAGTAGGCCAACATATTTAACAGGACATCTCCAGCCAGTTCAAGGGGATTTTTTTGGCGAAAAGAGCAATAGAAGTGTGCAATACATGTTTGACAATACAGAGGGTAGCGTTTTAAATCGCTGAGAGAAATACTAGTACGAAAACTGTGTCAGGGCATCTCCAGACAGTTTAAGTGTTGGTGTGTCTGTGTGGGAGAAAATAATATCATAGTAGGTTGACAACTTTTATTTTACACTAGAGAAAGCTTTTTTCTGAATCTGCATATTTGAACCCACGTAAGAAATTAGGCCCAAATCTGTTAGTGGCACAGATACCACGTTATTTCCAAAACCAATTGTCAGTAGCAGTGTGTTCAGTGAGTTTGTGGAAAGGGAAGGACATTTTATTGTGCATGTCTTTGTTCCAGAAAACAGACTTGCAAACCATTCCATACTTTGTGTGACTGTGCATACTAGGCCAAATATCAGGAATATGGAACCAGAGTACTCAAGTTTGCTTGCCAGTTTAGGCCAAAGCCTGCTGGAACCAAAAGAAAGCCTGAATATTGTCTGGATACAAGTTGATGCAAGTAAAGCTGTTGAACGATCGGCCCTGGTGGACAGCACATTACAATTGGCATCACAAACAGGATCCACTTTTGTGCCTTATCACTATTGGGGCTTATTGCAGTTATTCTGGAAAATCCGGCACCAGAAAATGCGCGCCAGCACAAGAGGGGTTAATCAGCCATCTTGGCCATGTATGGCATATGTCATTTTTGCCCAGCCAGCTTAGGAGAAGGATCTGCTGAGCCTACGCGTGGGAAGCAGAGACTCTGCCCACCAGGATCCTCCCCCCTTACCAGCCATTTCCAGCCAGACTGAGACCAGAGAGATGGCACGTCAGCTGCAGCTCATTTGGAGCAAAATGATGTGGGCCTGAAATAAAAGAGGTTATCTCTGAGATCCAGGCTGCCCTGGAGAGGTGGGTACCTGGAGGACCAGAAGTGTCTGCTGTATCGGCCAGTGTGGTTGGGGCCACAGAAGCATCCACTCTGCCACCCGGAGTTGGAGTATCACCCGCCTGACTGAATCCTGAAGTTCTGGATTTGGTGGTAGCCCATGCCCAGACTACCTGGGAGTACAAAAAGGCAGGGAAGAGTGGGTCATTCACGTCCCAAGTCATCCTGGAACACCTGCAGCAAGGGGACCCGAAGTTGGAGCACCATCTGGGGACCGTAATCTGGTTCTCCGTGGAGCATGGAAGCGGCTTCCTCGCAGATGATGACACCAAAGAGGAGCTCTTCGTAGGACGCAGGTCAGTGAAGCAGCCCTACTTGCCCCATGTCCAACACAGCTTCTATGCTGGGTCTGGGTGGAATATACCTCCATAGGCTCTGTGGTAGGTCGCTTTGCTGCCGGGGTGACCCTGTTTGACAAGCCCCTGGTTCCAGCGCTAGCACCTGAGATATGGTTGGAGGATCCAGAAGCATTGGCCCGGGTACGATGTCTGCAGGAGATGGCGGAGGGAGTCCTCCACTTGCAGGAGAAGCCACCGCCCCAGCCGGAGGTCCCGATCGTGGGCCTACCTCTTCCATCTACGTTCCATTTGGGCTCGCAGTTGACCACGGGCTTCTTGTACTACCTGACCATGTTACACTATCAGCTACCCTAGAAGATGCAGTCAGCGACACCTGGAGGACCTCGTTTCCCCACGCCTCCATAAGACATCCTTCTACAGCCACTGCTACAGCCAGAGGTACTCAGGTGCAGGAGGTTCCAGCACCTTCAAGAAAGAGGTCCTTGCAGCTATCTTCAGCCCAGCAGCCCTGCTCAAGCCTCACCGCTCTGTTCTTGATATAGGTGCGGGTCCTAGACAATGACCTAGCGACATGCCCCCATTGTCTAAGATGGGAATACCCCTTTAATTGATGGGACTCTTTGTCCATCTCATGGATTGGGAGGTTCCATATAATTAGGATGCTTAGACCTCTATACCTATTCACGTCCCTCCCTATACCAATCCCTTTTTCAGATTTGAAGGCCTTATAAATTGATGATCTTCAATTTATTTGGGCACCCAAACACCCCCACATCCCAAAAGGGGACTATATTTTGCCATGAGACTCAGAGTGGTAATCTGATATTGTAAAAACTATAGAACCGCCAAGCTTCCTCTCCCCTTTGGGTATTCTTTGAAGCTGAGCTGTTTTCCTCATTCTCATAGAAGGCCCTTGTCTGACTTCATTCCCCTCTGTCTTCTTCCTTGAAATAAAAATCCCTACTCACCTACTGATCCTTGCTCCTATACAGATCTGTGTGCTTCAAGGCTAATAAGGATTTCCTGATCTGAAATAAGGTAATATCTTTTTCTGACTCTACGACTAAATGTGAACCCCTGTACAGTGGGTTCCTCCAATGGAGGCAGACTATGCAGCTGCTATCGGGCCCGTGGGAGAAGGGGCCTGGCAGTAGACAAAAAGGTTCACCCCCTAATTACACTTTGGGGACAGTGGGGGAAGGGACCTGGCCAAGGATGAAAGGTCCACCCCCTAAATACACTTGTACAGCTAAAGGGCAGAGGAGAAGACAGGATGTGGAGAAGGACCTTTGATGAAGCCATCAACATGTAACCAGTGCAGGAAGCCAGAGCACAATAATGCAAAGCAGACATCTTGAAGGATCTGTGATGATATCAACATCTTGTGACCAGTGCAAGAAGCCAGAGGTCAGCAGTGCAGAGAAGTCTGAAGGACCTGTGGGATATCAGGAAGTGAGGGGGGCAGAACTTCGGTGCTGTCCATGGAGGAGAGGTTAGTGAAGCAAAAACTAAAATGGTCTCCCCTTACCGATGTTAAATTCTCAATTCAACCTCTCCCCCCACTCGTACTATTATACATAAGTATTGTAATACTGTACATACATACTTCTTACATCCAGTGATATCTCCTTTGAAGTTCTTTTTCCTCTTATACTCCCTTCGGACCAGACCACCTTGATGCCTTCTTTCACTCACATCCCATATCTGCAGAGTTTACTACATAGACATCTTAGATTAATCACTTTTCCATCCTCCTCCCTCTTCTTGTGCCCCAACGTTGTTATCCTGCTGTTAGGTCCAATGCAGTGCCCGCTGTGCTCTCCAATGCCCCCATATACTATACTGCAAAAATAATAGTGCCATACAGATAGTACCATAGTACCCATAGTAAGTGCTCCCTAAAGTCCCACCAATGGTAATAATTTTCTCCCAAAGTGCCCTCATTAGTAATGGTGCTCCTTGTAGTGCCTCAATAGCAAGAATGCTCCCTAGGACTATCCCCTTAGTAGTGATGCCCTCAATATTGTGCTCTATAATAACAATGCCTCCACAGTAACCACAAGAGTAATTCCCCCATAGTGCCCCCAGTAGAAATAAGGTCTGAATATAGTGTCCCCAGCAGTAACAAGGCCCCACTGTAAGTCACCCCTTTGCAGTCCACAGTAACCGATGTATTAGGCCACCCTACAGAGCGTTTAGTAGTCCCAGTATTTATTAAGCCCTGCTGCAGTGCCCCCTGTGGTGCTCCCCCTGTATTATAATACTGCCCTTCCTCCATGTAGTGCCAGTATGCATAATATTCCACCCTATAGTGCACTCATTATTACAATGTCCCCCTGTAGTGCTAGCATGTACAATGCTCTCAACCCTCCCACCTGCAGTGCCCCTGTAGAATAATGCCCCATGTAGTACAATCCCGCTGTAGTATAATGCCCTTCTGCAATATAATTCACCACTGTTGTATAATGTCCCCCTGTAGTATAATATGCCCCAGTAGTATAATGTACCCCTGTAGTAAAGTATAATGTGCCCTGTATTTCCCTATGGTATACTGCACCTTCTGTAATAAAACGCATCCCTTTAGCTCCACACTTAGTAGAATGTCCCCATATAGATTTTATATATAATGCTCCCCCTGTAGTCTTCCATTTACTAAAATGACCCCTAGGTATTGTATATATAATGCTCTCCTCCTCATAGTCTCCCACTCAGTATAATGCCCCCTAGGGCTTTTATATATAATGCTCTCCTCCTTTTTGTCACCCCTTAGTGACTTGAATTGTAGGGTTGTATAAACAATGCCCCCTCAGTAGTCCTGTGTTTATCTGTGTGAATGTGTATGTATCTGTGTCAACATCTGCTTATTCTGTATATAGTGGATTTGGGGCATATTTATTAAGACCATTACATTTAGACCATTTTCTACACCTAAACAGGCTCACCCCTTCTCCACCCATGCCACACCTACAATTTTAGACCTGACCATTACTCCACCATCTGCGTATGTATGTATATACACTCACCGGCCACTTTATTAGGTACACCATGCTAGTAACGGGTTGGACCCCCTTTTGCCTTCAGAACTGCCTCAATTCTTCGTGGCATAGATTCAACAAGGTGCTGGAAGCATTCCTCAGAGATTTTGGTCCATATTGACATGATGGCATCACACAGTTGCCGCAGATTTGTCGGCTGCACATCCATGATGCGAATCTCCCGTTCCACCACATCCCAAAGATGCTCTATTGGATTGAGATCTGGTGACTGGAGGCCATTTGAGTACAGTGAACTCATTGTCATGTTCAAGAAACCAGTCTGAGATGATTCCAGCTTTATGACATGGTGCATTATCCTGCTGAAAGTAGCCATCAGATGTTGGGTACATTGTGGTCATAAAGGGATGGACATGGTCAGCAACAATACTCAGGTAGGCTGTGGCGTTGCAACGATGCTCAATTGGTACCAAGGGGCCCAAAGAGTGCCAAGAAAATATTCCCCACACCATGACACCACCACCACCAGCTTGAACCGTTGATACAAGGCAGGATGGATCCATGCTTTCATGTTGTTGACGCCAAATTCTGACCCTACCATCCGAATGTCGCAGCAGAAATCGAGACTCATCAGACCAGGCAACGTTTTTCCAATCTTCTACTGTCAATTTCGATGAGCTTGTGCAAATTGTAGCCTCAGTTTCCTGTTCTTAGCTGAAAGGAGTGGCACCCGGTGTGGTCTTCTGCTGCTGTAGCCCATCTGCCTCAAAGTTCGACGTACTGTGCGTTCAGAGATGCTCTTCTGCCTACCTTGGTTGTAACGGGTGGCAATTTGAGTCACTGTTGCCTTTCTATCAGCTCGAACCAGTCTGCCCATTCTCCTCTGACCTCTGGCATCAACAAGGCATTTCCGCCCACAGAACTGCCGCTCACTGGATGTTTTTTCTTTTTCGGACCATTCTCTGTAAACCCTAGAGATGGTTGTGCGTGAAAATCCCAGTAGATCAGCAGTTTCTGAAATACTCAGACCAGCCCTTCTGGCACCAACAAACATGCCACGTTCAAAGGCACTCAAATCACCTTTCTTCCCCATACTGATGCTCGGTTTGAACTGCAGGAGATTGTCTTGACCAAGTCTACATGCCTAAATGCACTGAGTTGCCGCCATGTGATTGGCTGATTAGAAATTAAGTGTTAACGAGCAGTTGGACAGGTGTACCTAATAAAGTGGCCGGTGAGTGTATATATATATATATATATATATATATATATATATATCTGCAGTGCCTTGCGAAAGTATTCGGCCCCCTGGAACTTTTCAACCTTTTGCTACATTTCAGGCTTCAAACAAAAAGATATAACATTTTAAATTTTTGGTGAAGAATCAACAACAAGTGGGTCACAATTGTGAAGTGGAACGAAATTTATTGGATCATTTAAACTTTTTTTGTAATAATAAAACTGAAAAGTTGGGCGTGAAAAATTATTCAGCCCATTTACTTTCAGTTCAGACAACTCACTCCAGAAGTTCATTGAGGATCTCTGAATGATCCAATGTTATCCTAAATGACTGATGAAGATAAATAGAATCCACCTGTGTGTAATCAAGTCTCCGTATAAATGCACCTGCTCTGTGATAGTCTCAGGGTTCTGTTTAAAGCACAGAGAGCATCATGAAGACCAAGGAACACACCAGGCAGGTCCGTGATACTGTTGTGGAGAAGTTTAAAGCTGGATTTGGATACCAAAAGATTTCCCAAGCTTTAAACATCCCTAGGAGCACTGTGCAAGCGATCATATTGAAGTGGAAGGAGTATCAGATCGCTGCAAATCTACAATTTTTTTTACTTTATTTTGGGAAAATGACTTTTTTTTTTCTTGAAACTTTTATTATTTTTTGTTAAACTTTATTTTTTTAACTTCTTTTTTTTACTTTATTTTTTTGTCCCAGTCTGGCACTTTAACTTTTGGGGGTCTGATCCCCTGCACAATGCATTACAATACTTCTGAACTGGCTTTGTTGTTATGGAAACCTGTTGTGTGTGGAGACTAACTGCCTGTGAGCTTCTATTGGCTGATAAGGGTCATGTGACCAGGCTTCTATTGGCTAATGCATTTTTTGGGAATATCTCAGGAACGGTACGTCCTGGAGAGCTGAGACCCGTTCTAAAACCTTCCCGGACACCTGTTGTACCTGTGTGCCAAATTTCGTGATCGTAGCTGCAATGGTGCGGATTCCTTTAGTGGACATACACACACACACATACACTCAGCTTTATATATATACTAGCTGAAGGACCCGGCTTCACCTGGGTATATTTAATTTATTTAATTTACTGTTTGTGTGTGTGTCGTTAAAATATATCGAGAGTGACCTCTACAGTGCCTGCCCCTTTAACAGTGACCTCTACAGCAGGCCGCCCCTTTAACAGTGACCTCTACAGCTGCCCGCCCCTTTAACAGTGACCTCTACAGCAGCCCGCCCCTTTAACAGTGACCTCTACAGCAGCCCGCCCCTTTAACAGTAACCTCTACAGCAGCCCACCCCTTTAACAGTGACCTCTACAGCAGCCCGACCCTTTAACAGTGATCTCTACAGCGGCCCGCCCCTTTAACAGTGACCTCTACAGCGGCCCACCCCTTTAACAGTGACCTCTACAGCGGCCCGCCCCTTTAACAGTGAATTCTACAGCAGCCCGCCCCTTTAACAGTGACCTCTACAGCAGCCCGCCCCTTTAACAGTGATTGCAACAGCACCCCACCCCTTTAACAGTGACCTCTACAGCAGCCCGTCCCTTTAACAGTGACCTCTACAGCTGCCCGTCCCTTTAACAGTGACCTCTACACCTGCCCGCCCCTTTAACAGTCACCTCTACAGCAGCCCGCCCTTTTAAAAGTGACCTCTACAGCAGCCTACCCTTTAACAGTGACCTCTACAGCGGCCAGCCCCTTTAACAGTGACCTCTACAGAGGCCCGCCCCTTTAACAGTGACCTCTACAGAAGCCCGCCCCTTTAACAGTGACCTCTACAGCGGCCTGCCCCTTTAACAGTGACCTCTACAGCAGCCCACCCCTTTAACAGTGACCTCTACAGCAGCCCACCCCTTTAACAGTGACCTCTACAGCAGCCCGCCCCTTTAACAGTGACCTCTACAGCAGCCCGCCCCTTTAACAGTGACCTTTACAGCAGCCCGCCCCTTTAAGGACCCCCCCTTAAGTGACCTCTACAGCAGCCCGCCCATTTAACAGTGACCTCTACAGCAGCCCACCCCTTTAACAGTAACATCTACAGCAGCCCGCCTCTTTAACAGTGACCTCTACAGCAGCCCGCCCCTTTAACAGTGACCTCTACAGCAGCCCGCTCCTTTAACAGTGACCTCTACAGCAGCCCGCCCCTTTAACAGTCACCTCTACAGCTGCCCGCCCCTTTAACAGTGACCTCTACAGCTGCCCGCCCCTTTAACAGTGACCTCTACAGCAGCCCACCCCTTTAACAGTGACCTCTACCGCAGCCCGCCCCTTTAACAGTGACCTCTACAGCAGCCCGCCCCTTTAACAGTGACCTCCACAGCAGCTAGAGTGGCCACTGTCTTCACCCCAGAAAGCCAGACCTCACCGGTCATTTCCCCAAACGTGAAACAGCGCCCCCAGTTCCCATCAAGACACACCACTAAACATGAGGCCATGCCCCCCTGGCTCCGTGAAGACATGGAGGAGAAGCTGTCTGAGTGTGAGCTACTGAAAGGGTGGACATCCCTGTGTCTGTCCAGGCACTGCGTCGGACGGAGAACAGGTAGCCAGAAAACTGGACTGTCCAGTCTACAGCCGGACATCTGGCCACCCTAACATCAGCCTGGCCCTAGGATGGCCAAAGGTCTTGTTTTAGGCTGGACAGTCTGGCTTTCAGACTCCCTGTCCTCTGTCATGCGCAGGGCCTGGATGGACACAGGGATGTCCTTTTGAACAGCTCACTCTTAGCAGCAGCACTGTGCAGTCTGAGCATGAGCTGCAGGGAGAAAGTCACCCTCCCCCCACCCCTGCAGCTGACAGAAGGTGATTTTTACCAATATTTTTAATCCCGGTCAAATGTGGCATGGAAGGGGCGTGGCCTCCCTTAGTCGGGGGTGTGACTTAGTGGGATCTGGGAGTGGAGCTTTTAAGTCCTTCTTTTGATGGTGGCCTGAATTACAGGTCGATGCCATAGTAATTTAGGAGGAAGGTGGGTAGCAGTGGAAGAATACATCTTTTATTACTACTGAATGGTAAATATGCAAAATTTACATTATATGAGGTAATGATTTATGATGAGTTAGTCTAAAACATAAGTTATAGTTATGCTAACCAGAATACCCTTTTACCATTGTCATCCACAGTGCTCTGCCTCTTTAATTCAGACCTACAGCAGTGAACTGGCTAGGTTGTCATAGAAACCTGGTGTGTGGAGTCTGCCTGTGAGTCTGCCTTCTATTGGCTGATAAGGGTCATGTGACCAGGCTACTATTGGCTAATGCATTTTTTTGGAATATCTCAGGAACGGTACATCCTGGAGAGCTGAAAAGTGTTCTAAAGCCTTTCCGGACACCTGATGTACATGTGTGCCAAATTTTGTGATTGTAGCTACAGCGGTGCGGATTCCTTTAGCAGACATACACACACACACACATACATACACTCAGCTTTATATATAAGACTAGCTGAAGGACCCAGCTTCGCCCGGGTATATTTAATTTATTTCTTTTACTCTTTGTGTGTGTGTGTTGTTAAAAGATATCGAGAGTGCCCTCTACAGTGCCTGCCCCTTTAACAGTGACCTCTACAGCGGCCCGCCCCTTTAACAGTGACCTCTACAGCGGCCAGCCCCTTTAACAGTGACCTCTACAGCGGCCCGCCCCTTTAACAGTGACCTCTACAGCGGCCCGCCCCTTTAACAGTGACCTCTACAGCGGCCCGCCCCTTTAACAGTGACCTCTACAGCAGCCCGCCCCTTTAACAGTGACCTCTACAGCTGCCCGCCCCTTTAACAGTGACCTCTACAGCAGCCCGCCCCTCAAACAGTGACCTCTACAGCAGCCCGCCCCTTCAACAGTGACCTCTACAGCAGCCCGCCCCTTCAACAGTGATCTCTACAGCAGCCTGCCCCTTTAACAGTGACCTCTACAGATGCCCACCCCTTTAACAGTGACCTCTACAGAAGCCCGCCCCTTTAACTGTGACCTCCACAGCAGCTAGAGTGGCCACTGTCTTCACCCCAGAAAGCCAGACGTCACCGGCCATTCCCCCAAACGTGAAACAGCAACCCCAGTTCCCATGAAGACACATCACTAAACATGAGGCCACGCCCCCCCTGGCTCCGTGAAGACATGGAGGAGAAGCTGTCTGAGTGTGAGCTACTGAAAGGGTGGACATCCCTGTGTCTGTCCAGGCACTGCGTCGGACGGAGAACAGGTAGCCAGAAAACTGGACTGTCCAGCCTAAAGCCGGACATCTGGCCACCCTAACATCAGCCTGCCCCTAGGGTAGCCAGAGGTCTTGTTTTAGGCTGGACGGTCTGGCTTTCAGACTCCCTGTCCTCTGTCATGCGCAGGGCCTGGATGGACACAGCAGCAGCACTCTCAGTAGCAGCACTGTGCAGTCTGAGCAATGAGCTGCAGGGAGAAAGTCACCCTCCCCCAACCCCTGCAGCTGACAGAAGGTGATTTTTACCAATATTTTTAATACCGGTCAAATGCAGCATGGAAGGGGCGTGGCCTGACTGAGTCAGGGGCGTGACTTAGTGGGATCTGGGGGTGGTGCTTTTAAGTCCTTCTTTTGACGGTGGCCAGAATTACAGGTCGATGCCTGATTTAGAAGGAAGGTGGGTAGCAGTGGAAGAAAACATCTTTTATTACAACTGAACAGTAAATATGTAAAATTTACATTATGAGGTAATGATTAGAGATGAGCGAGTACTAAAATGCTCGGGTGCTCGTTATTCGAGACAAATTTTTCCCGATACTCGGGTGCTCATTTCGAGTAACGAACCCCATTGAAGTCAATGGGACACTCGAGCATTTTTGCGGGCGACCAAAGCTCTTCACAGGGAAGTTTGCCTGAATACCTGGAAACCTCCGAAAATGATGGAAACACCACGGAAATGGACAGGAAACAGCAGGGGCAGCATGCATGGATGCCTCTGAGGCTGCTTAATCCCACCATTACCCCAAATCCTCAGGCAACAGCCTGGTGGTTACCCTCATGGCAATTGTGCTCACCCAGACCAAGAAAGGCGAGGCAAATACCCATCACATGTTAGGGAAGCACCCAACTAGGTGCAACGAAGGTCCATCACCGCCTGCAGGTGACACCACTGCTCATGCTGGCACTGCAGCTAAAATCAAGTTTAGTATCTGTTCTTATCAGTTGCTGTGCCTGCTGGTGGTATAGTGGTGAGCATAGCTGCTTCCCAAGCAGTTGATCTGGGTTTGATTCCCGTCTATTGCAGGAGGCAATTCAGAATCAGTACAATATCTAATATGTCCCCCTACCCGGGAAAATTGTTTGGAGAGAGGGCATGTAGGTGGGGGGGGAAGAGGTTTCGCTGGAAGAGCCAGAGGAGTGCCCCCTGGGCTAGCGTGTGTGGTGGTGACAACAGCCAGATGGATTTGGGAAAACTGTTGCTTTAACCCGTATGGTATCAATTCTTCTCAGTTTAATACCGTATACGTCCCCTATCTTGGGACCCTATATTTAATGGATTTTTCGAACACGGAAAACGGAAAAAAGAGCTTGCTCTGGCCAGGGGAGTGTCTTTCCCACTGCAGCTAAGGGGACGTGTCCATGCTCTGCCTATCACAGGTCAGGAGGCAGATAAAAGAAGAACAAAAACAAACATGAGTACAACTTCTGATACGTCCCCTATCCGGCTAAATTGTTTGTAGAGTGGGCCTGTAGGTGGGGGGCAGGGTGGGGCAAGGAGGTTTCGGTGGAAGAGCCAGAGGAGTGCCCCCTGGGCTAGCGTGTGTGGTGGTGACAACAGCCGGAATGCATTTGGAAATGCTCTAGCATCAGCCGGTGCAGTATCGATTCTTCTCAGTTTAATACCGTATACGTCCCCTATCTTGGGACCTTATATTTAATGGATATTTCGAACACGGAAAAGGGAAAAAAAGCTTGCTCTGGCCAGGGGAGTGTCTTTCCCACTGCAGCTAAGGGGACGTGTCCATGCTCTGCCTATCACAAGTCAGGAGGCAGATAAAAGAAGAACAAAAACAAACATGAGTACAACTTCGGATACGTCCCCTATCCGGCTAAATTGTTTGTAGAGTGGGCCTGTAGGTGGGGGGCAGGCTGGGGCAAGGAGGTTTCGGTGGAAGAGCCAGAGGAGTGCCCCCTGGGCTAGCGTGTGTGGTGGTGACAACAGCCGGAATGCATTTGGAAATGCTCTAGCATCAGCCGGTGCAGTATCGATTCTTCTCAGTTTAATACCGTATACGTCCCCTATCTTGGGACCTTATATTTAATGGATATTTCGAACACGGAAAAGGGAAAAAAAGCTTGCTCTGGCCAGGGGAGTGTCTTTCCCACTGCAGCAAAGGGGACGTGTCCATGCTCTGCCTATCACAAGTCAGGAGGCAGATAAAAGAAGAACAAAAACAAACATGAGTACAACTTCGGATACGTCCCCTATCCGGCTAAATTGTTTGTAGAGTGGGCCTGTAGGTGGGGGGCAGGCTGGGGCAAGGAGGTTTCGGTGGAAGAGCCAGAGGAGTGCCCCCTGGGCTAGCGTGTGTGGTGGTGACAACAGCCGGAATGCATTTGGAAATGCTCTAGCATCAGCCGGTGCAGTATCGATTCTTCTCAGTTTAATACCGTATACGTCCCCTATCTTGGAACCCTATATTTAATGGATATTTCGAACACGGAAAAGGGAAAAAAAGCTTGCTCTGGCCAGGGGAGTGTCTTTCCCACTGCAGCTAAGGGACGTGTCCATGCTCTGCCTATCACAAGTCAGGAGCAGATAAAAGAAGAACAAAAAACAAACATGAGTACAACTTCGGATACGTCCCCTATCCGGCTAAATTGTTTGTAGAGTGGGCCTGTAGGTGGGGGGCAGGCTGGGGCAAGGAGGTTTCGGTGGAAGAGCCAGAGGAGTGCCCCCTGGGGCTAGCGTGTGTGGTGGTGACAACAGCCGGAATGCATTTGGAAATGCTCTAGCATCAGCCGGTGCAGTATCGATTCTTCTCAGTTTAATACCGTATACGTCCCCTATCTTGGAACCCTATATTTAATGGATATTTCGAACACGGAAAAGGGAAAAAAAGCTTGCTCTGGCCAGGGGAGTGTCTTTCCCACTGCAGCAAAGGGGACGTGTCCATGCTCTGCCTATCACAAGTCAGGAGGCAGATAAAAGAAGAACAAAAACAAACATGAGTACAACTTCGGATACGTCCCCTATCCCGGCTAAATTGTTTGTAGAGTAGGCCTGTAGGTGGGGGGGGGGGGGCAGGGTGGGGCAAGGAGGTTTCGCTGGAAGAGCCAGAGGAGTGCCCCCTGGGCTAGCGTGTGTGGTGGTGACAACAGCCAGAAAGGATTTTTGAAAACTGTTGCATCAAGCGGTACAGTCGTAAATTATGAACTTGATCAAGTGTAGCATGTGTTCTCTGTATTCTTCTCAGTTTAATACCGTATATGGCAGCTATCCGGAAAAATAGTTTGGAGAGAGAGAAAGATAGGAAAAAGACGTCAATTGTTTGGAGAGTGGGCCTGTAGGTGGGGGGGCAGGCTGGGGCAAAGAGGTTTCGGTGGAAGAGCCAGAGGAGTGCCCCCTGGGCTAGCGTGAGTGTTGGTGACAACAGCCGGATGTATTTAGAATGACGACGCAGGACCCCAACTTAAAAATTTAGCATCAACCGGTACAGTCGTAAATTATGAGATTGATCAAGTGTGGCATGACTTTTTAGATGGAGATTGCATGTGGTCACGTACTCCCTGGAACCCCATAGTCACCCCTTCTCTGATGTGCTAGCCCAGAACATTCTCTACCCCAATTCGCAAGACCTTTTGCTGTTTCCGTGTGCTGACAGTGTGGATTTACCAGTGTTGTCTGAGGAGGTGGTGGACAATGGCGAGACACAGGTGTCGGGGGGTGAGGTAGTTGTATGGGAAGCAAGTTACAGAGGGGACTCCTTGGGGGGGACTTTCTCATGATGGGACAGATTCAACTTGGGTGGATCAGGCACATTAACAGATGAATTTTTTTGGGGGTTTATTTGACTTTTATTTAGCAAAAATAACCACAGAGATATTTATTCGTTATCTTCTCTGCGCAGTCTGGCGTTGGGGTTCCTCACTTTGATGGCGAGCTGTGCCGCTCTCTCCACAATGGTCTGTAGCTTCTTAGATGGAGACTTTGTCAGCGATTTCAGTACAGAAGAACTTGTTGCTCATCCACAGAACCTCGTCCTCCATGACATTGTGGACAAGGAATTTGCGGGTGGACCAGGAATTTGCGGAACCCTGTGAGCAGCATGTGTTTGGTCTTCTACTTGCTACCGTATCCAATGTTTGGCAATATAGATTCGCAAGTAATATTATTTTTCACACCTATCCCAAAAATAAAAATGCATGCAGTATGCGCAAATAAAACTTGGAACTGGAATTGGAGAGAGGGCCTGTAGGTGGGGGGGCAGGCTGGGGGAAGGAGGTTTTGCTGGAAGAGCCAGAGGAGTGCCCCCTGGGGCTAGCGTGTGTGGTGGTGACAACAGCCGGATGTATTTAGAATGACAACGCAGGACCCCAACTTAAAAATTTAGCATCAACCGGTACAGTCGTAAATTATGAGATTGATCAAGTGTGGAATGACTTTTTAGATGGAGATTTCATGTGGTCAAGTACTCCCTGGAACCCCATAGTCACCCCTTCTCTGATGTGCTAGCCCAGAACATTCTCTGCCCCAATTCGCAAGACCTTTTGCAGTCTCAGTGTGCTGACAGTGTGGATTTACCAGTGTTGTCTGAGGAGGTGGTGGACAATGGCGAGACACAGGTGTCGGGGGGTGAGGTAGTTGTATGGGAAGCAAGTTACAGTGGGGACTCCTTGGGGGGGACTTTCTCATGATGGGACAGATTCAACTTGGGTGGATCAGGCACATTAAGAGATGAATTTTTTGGGGGGTTTATTTGACTTTTATTTAGCAAAAATAACCACAGAGATATTTATTCGTTATCTTCTCTGCGCAGTCTGGCGTTGGGGTTCCTCACTTTGATGGCGAGCTGTGCCGCTCTCTCCACAATGGTCTGTGTGTTCTTAGATGGAGACTTTGTCGGCGATTTCAGTACAGAAGGACTTGTTGCTCATCCAAAGAACCTCGTCCTCCTTGACATTGTGGACAAGGAATTTGCGGGTGGACCAGGAATTTGCGGAACCCTGTGAGCAGCATGTGTTTGGTCTTCTACTTGCTACCGTATCCAATGTTGGGCAATATAGATTCGCAAGTAATATTATTTTTCACACCTATCCCAAAAATAAAAATGTATGCAGTATGCGCAAATAAAACTTGGAACTGGAATTGGAGAGAGGGCCTGTAGGTGGACCTCCGGAAAAATTGTTTGAATAGAGGGCCTGTAGGTGGACCTCTGGAAAAATTGTTGGAATAGAGGGCCTGTAGGTGGACCTCTGGAAAAATTGTTGGAATAGAGGGCCTGTAGGTGGACCTCTGGAAAAATTGTTGGAATAGAGGGCCTGTAGGTGGACCTCTGGAAAAATTGTTGGAATAGAGGGCCAGTAGGTGGATCTCTGGAAAAATTGTTGGAATAGAGGGCCTGTAGGGGGGCCTTCCTGAAAAATTGTTTGAAGAGAGGGCCTGTAGGGGGCCCTCCTGAAAAATTGTGCTAAAAGAGTGCCAGTTGGACCTCTAAAAAATGGCATTTTTTGAGTCAGCATTAGGCAAAGACGATATGGAGGAGGAGGAGGAGTAGGAGGAGGAGTAGAGAGGAGGAATCGGATACATACGTTATTTAAATCTTTAGCTGCTTTCCCCCGGAGGAGATTTGAATTCCGGTGAAATCCAGGCTTTGTTCATTTTAATAAGCGTCAGCCTGTCAGCGCTGTCAGTTGACAGGCGTGTACGCTTATCGGTGATGACGCACCAGCTGCACTGAATACCCGCTCTGACAGAACGCTAGCGGCAGGGCAGGCCAGCACCTCCAAGGCGTACAGCGCCAGTTCAGGCCACGTGTCCAGCTTTGAAACCCAGTAGTTGTATGGAGCAGAGTGATCGGTCCGGACGTTGGTATGGTCAGCTAGGTACTCCCTAACCATCTTTCTGTACAGCTCCCCCCTACTCTGCCTAGACTGGGGACAGGTGACAGTGTCTTGCTGGGGTGACATAAAACTGGCAAAGGCCTTGGAGAGCGTTCCCCTGCCAGTGCTGGACAAGCTGCCTGCTCGCCTCCTCTCTCCCGCTACTTGGCCCACAGAACCATGCCCTCTGCCGCTAGCGGCGTCAGATGGGAAGAATTGTTTCAGCTTGTGCACCAAGGCCTGTTGATACCTATTCACTCTCATACTCCTTTCCTCTGCAGGGATGAGAGTTGAAAGGTTCTGCTTGTACCGTGGGTCCAGGAGAGTGAACACCCAGTAATCGGTGTTTGAAAAAATTCTTCTAACGCGAGGGTCACGGGATAGGCAGCCTAAAATGAAGTCTGCCATGTGCGCCAGAGTCCCAACACGCAAGAATTCCCTCTCCTCACTGACCTGACTCTCCATTTCCTCCTCCTCCTCCCTCCTCCAAGTCCTCCTCTTCAGCCCATACACGCTCAAGAGTTAAGGACTGAGCACTGGTACCCTCTACTATCTCGCCGACATTCTCCTCCTCTTCCTCCTCATCCTCATCCCCCTCCTCCGATACGCGCTGAGAAACAGACCGGAGGGTGCTCTGGCTATCAAGCGACGTATCTTCCTCCACCGTCTCTTGTGACAAGCGCAAAGCATCCGACTTGATGCTGAGCCGTGATTTTTCAACAGGCAAAGCAGCGGGATGGTGAGGCTGATAATGGCGGCATCGCCGCTGACCATCAGTGTTGACTCCTCAAAGTGCTCAACACCTGGCAGATATCAGACATCCACGTCCACTCCTCATTGTAGACTTGAGGAATCTGAGAGACCTGACTACCAGTTCTGGTGGAAGATGACATCTGGCAGTCTACAATCGCTCTGTGCTGCTGGTAAACTCTGGATAACATGTTTAATGTGGAATTCCATCTCGTGGCACGTCGCACAACAGTTGGGGAGCGGCA